>JAESVK010000969.1:1702645-1783813 GCA_017140935.1 Hamamelis virginiana
AAAAGGAAAGCTGGTGTGGTGGATTTTACTTATGGTGGAGTAAAATTTCTCTCTCCCTCTCTCTCTCTCCTTCTCTCTCCTATTCTCTGAAAAACAAAAGTTGGTGTGGTGGGTTGTATTTACTTTGGAGTGCAGTAGAAACGGAACTTAAAAAAGATAAAAGAGGCCCCAAAATTCCGGTTGAAAACTCAAAAAAGCAACGAACTTAACCACTTTATCTCCTCCCAGTAATTTCCCTACCCAATTTCATTCTCTTTGTCCTGGGAGCCTCCAGCATGCCATCAACCTCCAATTCATGACATGACACATCATGCCGGTAAGGGCAATTAGATCCCCTGCGGCATCCCTTTGAGCTTTTAAAGTATATGCAAGGCTTCTGGGCCTTTGGATTCAGTTCTTTTGGTTTAATGTGATGTACCAATTCTGTATCTCTAGTGCGACTATGTCGGTTACCATATTTTGAGAGGTTGCGGTCCATAGAATCACGACTTTCTCCTCCATGTTGCTTAACGAGACTCTTATAGTAGTTGAGGTCCTTCACAGGCGCAGGCCGGGGAGGGGGAGGGGGAGGGGCTTTCATGGCTGAGAAAGAGGATATTGGAACAGGATCCGTTTGAGGCGGTGCCATATTTGAAGTGTGACGGGGCCTATTTGGTAAAGGGTACAAGTTCTCATTTGCTGGCCTTGGTGACAAAGCCATATTAGGTTCTGGGATGCATAAAGGAGCAGATGGGGTTACTACTGGCTTTGGCACAGATACTGAAACAGCAGCATCTATTTGGGGAGGCACTGTTTTTGAGGTGAGTACAGGCTCCAAGTTAATACTTGCTGGCCTTGATGACAAAACCATGTCTGGTTCTGGAAAGGACATGGGAAGATTTGAACCAGACTTGGGTGCACTTCCTGCATTGGCAGGTGCTCCATAAGCATTAATCAATTTCTCAACCATTTTTGGGTTGCTAAGGATTTTAATGAGCAAATCGGTGTCGATCATGCTTCCCTGCTCTTTGCCTTTCAAGATTACTGATAAGGCAGCAGAGGCAAAAGCAGCAGCAGCAATAACATCGGCTTCTAAACCAGGTAGCATACTGAGGCCGGGGTTTTCACTAGCAAGTGGCTTTAGAGCTGGACAGCTGCTTTGGGTAGTATTGGGAGTTCCAGATGCCAACAGATATTGGGGCAAGGCCGGTGGCTGCGAGCTTAAGGAAGTGTTCATTGGTGCTTCCAAATCAGATGGTAAATCTGTCGTGCATTCATCTTCAATGGGAGTAAGAGGGACAATAGGAGTGTGGCGATCATCGTAGTGGTACTCTTCTATGTCCGAAGAGTTGGAGGGGCTACATGGAGAAGGATTGATGGGGCTCAATTTAAAGATAATGTAAGGAACAAACAGAGATTTCAAGGGTGAGTTTAAGAGACTTTACCTAGGAGGAATGGCAGAAAGACGCGGATAAACAGCTTCAAGCACTCTCATTTCCCTCAGCTTTTGCACCTCTGCCTCTTCGCTTTCTTCACCAGCCGCCACATGCCAATTGTAACTCAAAGTATACTGTTTTTAAGGCTTCATCAGTTTCCAAACCAGATTTTTTTTGCAGGAAGTTGTAATGGTACTTTCTAAAAGTATGAAAAACATTAATAGCACAAGGATGCAAGTTGAGATTTATATAATCTAAAAAATCTAACATCAGCTTACTTTGGGAGGGCATTTCCATCTAATCTGAGGAATATGAGATAGTTCCTCCTTCGATTGTTTCAAATAATGATCACTGTCGAACCCAGGTGGGAGGTGGCCATTAGAGTCCATACTGTTCGAATGCAATATCCATGATGTCTTTGTTTGAAGATGATCTTGAGTTCCCAGACCAACTTGTGAAGGACAATCCTCTGATACAAACAGCTTTACCTGTTAAAAGCCAGAGATTAGTCTCTTATATCTGATCATCGGTCAGAAAATTATGGAATCAATGACCTATATAATCGCATTTAGAGGCTCCCTCAATAGACTGAAAGGAGTACTATTTCTGTAATTAAAAAAAAAAATTTGGTAACGAAAATGGGAAAAAAAATACGAGCCTACAATAAGGGGATATATAATTCCCAAATAAATTTATTTAAACAGTAACTACAATGCCCAAATAAATTTATTTATAATTCCCAAATAAATTTATTTAAACAGTATCTACAATGCCACGTTCACCCTGATATCCATGTAAAATAAAATCTGAAAAGAAAATGTATGCTGAGACTCCAGTAGAAAAAAGGGCCGAAAAGCACCCAATTGCTTGGGATATATAAACATCAGTGCAGCCTTAACTCCTACGTATCATCCTCAGTCCTCAACGAATTCAGAATGAAGATTTTCAAGGTAGTGCACAAATTTCAAACACAACTTTACAACCATATGGGGATCAAATTGCTATAATAGGTAATTTGGACATGGTAACAACAAAACCCTTCTCATCAGTATTAAGTATGAAACATGGACAACAGAAAACCTTGAAACCACTAATACCAAAAAAAAATATTGAAAAAAAATTCTCTACAAGATTGACATTTCTCCATCTATGGGAAGAGAACTGTAATTTCTCGGTGTGTTACACAATCCTCATATAAAAGAAGACATGTAGCAGCAAATTTTCTACTCTCCATCATCATTATTTATCATAGCAAGCATAATTAACAATATACCAAACAGATGTAGGAACTCTCAGAGAGCTTCAAGCAAATGTACAAAACATAGAGATGTTTCATCATCATTTCTTAAGACAACAAAACATATTGATCAAAAAGACGGGAATCAGAGTTGCAAGAGTTCCACATAAGTCAAATTACAACTAAAAAATCAATATTACAAAAAAAAATGATTCATTTATTGATTCTAATGTAATTTCAAACCATCATCAAATATCTCAATCAAAGTAACCACATGAACACCCAAATAAACTTAGTATGCCCTAAAAATTGATCACAAGTAAAAATTAAAAATTGCTTTGGTTCTGTTATTGACCAACCAAAATAGTAGATGATTCCAACCAATGGTATGGTCAGACATGGAAACTGACTGGATACAACACTCAACAAAAAGCACCAACAGCTGACCCAAAAACTAAGTGGAACTCAGATATTAGAAGTTATCCCGGCAACGTCGAACCAGGAGAAGTTGTGGGGGTTGTGAAAAAGATTAGAGATATGTGAGCTTCCAACAAGCTCAACGAATATATATATATGACAGAACAGCAATAAACACAATTCTAGTAAATGAAAAATCAAGGCTGCTTGTAAAATTAGACTCCACAACAAGGTTAAACCATCTGAAATCCCAATATAAATTTGCATTTTCGCTTCTGACAGAAATTTTATCACTCAATGAGGGATGAAAGGGAGGATACAAAACGTAAATGGTCAACATCATATTCTAAGTTGGTTGATTCAAAAAGTTTCATGAATCAAAACTACCCCAATAAGAATATAGTTGGAATTTAAACATAAAAAACTTCGCACATAAAAGCAGGCTAATCATCAGAACAGACATTACCATTCATTCATAGTGTGTTCTACTTATATTATACTTAGTTATTGACAGCTGCTTTCGTCCTCACGAAAGTTGATACCACAAGGAACCAGAGATGAAAATAATGAAACAATGACAAAAAAATTCAATTTGTTCTAAACAAGTACAACCCCGACTCAAACTTTCACAAGTCCTAGAGACTAAAGGACAGCATAGTAACAAACAAGAAACGTAGTAGGCACACTTTAATACTTATAAAAGCCAAAATAACTAGAAGTAAAAATTATACCTTGCATTAGTTAAAAATAAATCTACCTAATTTTCTTGTCTTACTAGGGTGGCAAGACGTCCACTCTTAAGTGGTATGGATACCGCCCAACCAAAGAACCAAGAAAGAAAAAGAAAACCAGATCAATTCAAACTATTTAAAGGTACAGGAATCTAATTCTGCCACTCCACTTCTCTTAAGGCCACATATTCTGTTAAACATAGGTCATTAAGTTGTATTTTACCACCCCCAACCCAATTCCTTCACGACCTTCCCCTTGCCCATACAATGCCTTCCCCTTGAATCATATTGCCTAATTTCACTAGAATTAACAAGAAGATAACTTAAAAAGAAAACATATGGAAGGCTACCATCTACAAAAATATTCTTAAAATTATAAAGAAGTGCATTTTTTTTCTACGAAATGTAAGTATATTATTCACCCAAAAAAAAATAAAAAATCCAAAGGCCGAGTATACAGAATGTATGCAAAAAGGAGTACATCACAACACATAATAATTCATAAAATATAATAATAAACAAGGGTTCCTCCTACCCAGTTCCAAGAAACCCAAAGAAAGAGATTACAAAATAACCTTTTTTTCAAAAGAATGCTACTCAACTCTATATCCTAAAAAATTCACCTACTCCTCTCATTCCACAAACACCAAAAATTACACACAAGGGTACAACTTTCCAAATTAACACTATCCTTTCCTGTAGTCATGAATCTCCGACAATAAGTAACTCCTTAACCATTCATGGCATCACCAAGGAAATCCTTAACAGTGTAACCCAACATCTCAGCATTCTAGCACACATAACAAGGGTACAACTTTCCAAATTGACACTATTCTCTCCTGTACTCTTGAATCTCCGACAATAAGTAACTCCTTAATCGTTCATGGCATCACCAAGGAAATCCTTAACAGTGTAAAAAGAAAACCCAACATCTCAGCATTCTAGCACACATAACACCTATTAGGGATATACCAACTTCTAGAAATGAGATAATTAATAACTAAAACATGTATTCCTCATAGCTGTACAAACAAGAAAAGCCACTTTGGATGGAGCACAAGAGCTCCAAATACTCTTCCCTGGGAAGGTGCTCCTAGCCAGACCTTTCAAGAAGTAACAGTCTTTCACCATAAAACATCCAAAAAGAGATCTCTTCCACTACATTGCATCCTCTATTCTTCTAACAACCTCCACCCTTTGGAGTTTCTGCAAGAGCAGAGCCATTCCTTTATTTCCCAATCATAAAAGCTGCTAAAGAAAATCGGGCTCCAATCCATACCTCCCGTGGTCCAGTCAACATAGTCCGACACCCGATCCTGCTTATTACAAGCAATATCACACAAGTTTAGAAGCTCCTCCCCCTAAGGCCCTATCTCTCCCAACCCCCCCGCCCCCCCCAAAAAAAAAATAATAATAATAAAATAAAATCTAACCAAAACTTCACCCTCTTCACATCTCCATAATCTAAAAGGCAAGCCTTCTTGAAATTTGCTAAAACCACTCCTAATAGCCTTCTAAGTCTTGAACTCTTGTTTTCTTGACTTCGTAAGTTCTTGTGAGTGACTAGCAGTTGTTGCCCACCATTGCCGGCCATTAGAGTCCTTATATCGAATAAGACTCCTCGCTCAACCCATAATTTCATTCAATTTCATATAATGTTCCTCGATTCAATATTTGACAACCTATCACTTTCATTGTCTCTTCCCCTTTCTGACTCCATTAACTTCATAAGTGAGCTATAAAATCCATTTATAACTCTTTTCACCCAAAAATATTCTTATTTAGGTCCAAATGGATGAAACACTCATTAATTGCACAATGTTCCCATTTATTATTTTAAATTAGGTAAAAAGGTTGTCAGTTTGTTTATAGATGCATCGTTACATATAATTTCTTATATTTTCTTACATAACATTTATAAACTAAGAACCATGGTCTTAAATCTTGACGAGATTGTCCAAGGTATCGCTTCTCATTGGTTACCAAGAAATCGCTTATCATTAGTTACCAATTCAAATCTTGCCAAACATCATTTTATGCAAATATTGGACGATATTTTGGGTTCAGATCAATTCTTGATATTTCCAAATTTTCGTGTGAGAAGAGAGGTCAACATTGGCAATATGTTTGATATTTTGGGGATATATTGACATTTTTCAAGGAGAAATGCCAATAATGGTACTATGGAGTCATAAACTCGTCCTTTACATAAAGAAAGGCCAAACAAGGTACCATGCACCTCCACCTTTATAGAGGTGAATACTTTTCAACCTTCACCGCTGTGAAGCTCAATCTTTCTAGCTTTATAACACATTTACTCACCATTCAAAAAAGGAGTAAAGACCAAATACCAACAATACTATTACAACCTTGTAATGCATTTGTCCACTAGCGCATTCTAATTAGATTTAATGCATTCCAATTAAGACCACATCACTAGTGAAAAATCAAAGAAGTGATGGGGGAGGGAATGATGGTGGGGATGGTGAAGGGGACCACAGGCAGAGTCAGAAGCCTTCAAGTTCTTTCACTTGAGGGGTTAGGTTCACAAATGCCACACAAGATAAAGATCATGTTTCCAAGATAAAAGGGTCAAGTACTAGAGTAGTTGCTAAATGATATTCACAAAAGAATATAAACCGGAAAGGCATGAGCATTGGTGTCTCATGTGATTTATATGAACATATGGAAAGAAAGGAACAATAGGATTTTTTTTAAAAAGATATAGAATGTTCTTTTGATGCATTGAGAAATAAAGTAGCTAATTCATTTTTTTCGTGGAAAGAATAGGACGGTTTTGAGAGCCAAATTACTTTTCATGACTTTCTCGATGCGTTAGTTTTGTAGCTTTTTGTTTTTGTTTTGCTTTTTATACGTCACGTGTATAAGGGAAGTTTGCCATTTGTTTTCTTTTTGATGAAATACATAGTTACTTAATATAAAATAATAGATAAGGGAAAGGGAATGATGAACCAACAAGATAAGGATTCCCCTTCCTTATAGTTTGAGTCTATGAGTATAGGAACTAAGAAAAGTTCCTACGGGAACGAAAGGTACCCAAATCAAAATATTTGGTAGTAGTCATCCTAAGTATGAATAAGGTCGATCAATGCCATATGGGTATGAGTAGCAAAATCCACATTGCTTGCCATTTAGGTATGGACTAATACCACGAGTGTCAACATATAGTTGTATGCCTTATGCCCAACCACAGTCTCTTTAATTAGACGATGGTCTATCTACACAATTGAGAATCCTAGAACAAGCCAATAAGGAAAAATAGTAACATCATTTGTGCACTTACATGGAATCTTATTAAAAATTTATGAGATGGTCCGAGTATTGTTTATGATTGTCCATTATGTCATCACATCCTCTTCCAAGGGTGATAAGGATGATGGTTTTGAACCAATTTAAGAATTCCATATAGTAATAGGTTGATTATATACTTGTATTTGGCATTGTAATTGTGCAAATGATGATATGTATTTCAATGTTATATGGCCTTAAATGCTAAATTAGTATTAATTTGTGTTTTTATTTGCTCAGTCGTGCCACTTTTTGCACTCTACGCATCACATATTTTTTGTGTATACGTTTTATTTACAACTTTTAGTTTATATTAGTTATTGTAGTCAATTTCAATGTTTCTCAAAGTTTCGTTGAATATTTTCATATTTTATTACTAACTTTAAATATTTCTCCAAATCAATATTAATATTTTAATATCTCTTGATATCTCCATCAATATCTCTCTGCTTTTGAATCTTCGATATCTCCATTGACGATGCAAATGCTTAATAGTCCTTGTAAAAATGCATAAACTACTAATATTGGAAACTAAATTGATTATGACAGTGTCATCCTTCTGTAAAACGTTGTCCATCAAGTCCTCAAAATTTAATAACCATAGTTAATTGAAATGATTTTATTTTGCCATTCCTAAATGATATTTGTAGATTTGTTAAGTATTGATGCAGATAAATGAACTCAAATTTTACTTGAAAATTATTGCTTAATCAATTGAGGAGGGAATTTATGGAATTCTAGCATATTGATTTGGATAGTGACACATAATTAGCATCCCTAATCCAGACATTACAATTGGAATAACTTGGTGATCCAAATAAAAGCCATGTTAACTCACACCAAACAAGTGGCTCTCTAGTTTTGGAAACTTTTGTTTAACAACTTCTCCCATATCTTGATAAAGAGTGGTGTTTCTTCAAAATCTTTGGCTAAGATCACTTCTAGGTATTTAAATTCTAATGCAAGTTGAAATGTATGGCCCCAAATGGGTGTTCCACATATACTGCTGACCAAATATTTGGCAGCATTTAATCTTGTTGGTTAAACTTGTTCGCATTATATTCCCTGCAAAAGTCCTTTTTCCCTTTTATTTTCTAATGTCAAAAATATTTTGATTTGTTAAATGCATATAATTCTAGCAACAAAGTGCAGTGTTCGCAATTTGAGAACACTTGCAATTGATATAGGATGGAAGCTGAAGGCCTAACTGTGAGATTTGTGTACTGGAAGAGGGATTTTCAATGATTATGGTTTATGATGGCATATTGGGAGAAAAGAACCTGATTATTAAGGGTAAACAAATAGGTTGCTCAATAGTCATCACAATCCTTGTTATAATCTTCAAATATTCATGGGTACATTTTTATTTTTTATTTTTTTTTAATTTTTTTTACGATTCATGGGTATATTTAGAATTTGCAGAATTTGTGTATGATTGCAAACGATTTCAATTATGAGTCTTTGATTCCGGAAACCCCTTCCTCAACTCTATAATCTTCACATATTCATGAGTACATTTTTTTTTTTAAGGATTCATGGGTAAATTTAGAATTTGCAGAATTTGTGTATAATTGCAAACGATTTCAATTATGAGTCTTTAAGGCTTTGATACTTGAAGCATGCTTTAATTTTCTTGGTGATCTTGAAAGATTTTAATTGTTATTAATGATGATTGAAAACCAGAATCTTTTACAACCATTTAATCTCTTTCTTTGATTACAAGTTAGTATTACCGCACAGATAAGGTTTTACCAAAAAAAAAAAGGTCAGGAATTGTAAAATTGTTAAATTTCTATTAAATCATTTGAAGTAATTATAGGTGATGTACGTTTATATTTGGAATTAATGGACAATAGATTCTCAAGGAGCACGCATCAGAATGCGCTGGGTTGTTGCAGTGCAAGTGTCACTGCGAGTCCATTAGTTCTAATGCAGAGAGGGATTTCGTGCTCCTCAAGTAACATGCTCTTGCCATTCAATTCATTAAGTGTTAGTATAATTTTCAAATCCTTTCCTGATTGTATAAGCTGTTTAACAATGATTCAATGAAAGTTTTCAAGGAGATTTATCTGCAAATTCTGAAACCCAATTTCCAGTCCCATATTTCTGTTTTCATTTTACTAATCCGTATTCCCAATCTTACTTGTTATGAGTTAAGTATTCATTTCTGATCCTACAAAATTTCTGCAATCAAAGCAAACTTTAGAAAAAATTAATTAAATTAACGATAATTACATAATAAATTCTCAACGGTGGCTCTCAGTAAGAAAAATGATCCAGCTCCTTCCTTTGTTTGACTTCAAAGAAAATATAAGGAAACTTTAAATCATATAGGTCGGAGTGGAAGCAGTAGCATTCCACATTCTCGTCACTTTTCTTACGATTTCCCAGCAATCAAACAAGAACCAAAATAAAAAATAAAAAAAACATGAACATCTTAAATGAAAAGGGCCGTTAAAAAATGTAGTGAAGATTCAAGATGAGTATAAAATCTCTGGATTAGACTTCTGAAATCGACTTCTTGTGTGTGTGTGTGTGTGTGTGTGTATTTATGTATATGTTGAAGTAACCATTTTTCGATTGAAGATGTATTGGGCATTTACCTGACAAAGGTTAACATCTGGAGCCCACGAAACCCTGTTCGATTTCTGAGATCGCTTCATATTTAATCAGATCAAAAGATGATATCTCAGTCCTTTATTTTGCTTCAATTTATCACTATGTTCTTCTCAGTAATAGATGAATCAAATCTACGATCGATACAAACAGCTTTGAAACCCTAATTTTTGTGATGAACCTAGATGTTTAACATGAAAAGCCTAATACAGATTTCGGCGACGCAAATGAATGTAGGCTCTACATTAGTAGATAAAGAGACGGTTTCGAAAACCCTAGAAACCTCTTTGTTAGTCTTTTTTGTTTCCATATTTACGCGTCTTAAAGGACAGTGAGCACGTAAGAGCCAAGCGGCGTCATTGTTGCGCATCGTGTCGCGCCCTTTTCGGCGTTATTTTTCATTTATTATTTTTACCTGTTTTGGTAATTAGCATACTTGGTAGTGAAAATTTTAAATTCTTTTATCCCTTCCTATGTTGGATAGATTCTTGCATTTTCAAATTCAATTTTGAATGACCAGATTATTTAGGCATTATAGTGTAAAATCTGGTCATCGGATTTTTTTCCTTTTTCAAACAATGAAGTGTTGGAACTGTACAAAATTTCCTTGTGAGGCCACCGTCCAATGGGATTGTAATTGTATTAAGGGTGTTCAAAAATTTGCCAAACTCGACCCTACCCGCAACCAATGGCTACAAGGTTTAAGTGGATTGGGTTTAGTGGATTTGATGAATTTTTTGTGGGTTGGTTTGGTTGACGGATATAGAATTAATAATCTGCCCTAGACCCGACCCCACCCACTAACAATATATAAATATATAAATAAATAAAATAAATATCATTAGGACCTTATATTTTTTCTTAATTGGATATGCTTGCAAGTTAAGCATTTTTTATTTTTAAAAAAATATTTATTGTGATAATTTTAAGATGCATTTATTTTGTTGGATATGCTTTCAATTTGAATACGAAACCATATGTTAGTTTATAAGATTTTTTTAATAACAAAGAACCTTTATTATTATGTATCTAATTAGTAGCTTCTATTGTTATAATAATTATTTGGATTATAGTTTAATTACTAAATAACACAGTATTGCATTGTTAAATAACACAATATTGTTAGATGCAAATTTGAGATGTCTTTGCTTATTAAAAAGGTTTTAGGAACTTTAGATATTTATTAAAAAAAAAAAAAAAGTAATACTTCACCCTCTTAATCCGCACAATCCTCTATACATTCAACTAATCCGCTAGTTATTGAGGTAGGTGAGTGAGGATTAGCCACCTGCTAAGGGCGGGTAGGTTGACAGTTTTACTCTAGGAACTTTAGATGTTTATTAAAAAAAAAATAGTAATACTTCACCCACTCAATTCGCACAATCCGCTATATATTCAACTAATCCGCTAGTTATTGAGGTAGGCGAGTGTAGGGATGTCAACGGGGCGGGTTTGAGATGGGTCACCCCTTTCCTAACTCCGTCCCATTTAAGAAAATCTCATCTCATTCCCGTCCCAAACCCGTGACGGGTCATGATTTGGAATCTCATTCCCGTCCTAATTAAAAGTCCCAATCCCATTACCGTCCCGTCTCATTTACTATTTTCTTTCTACTTTTCTCAATTTTTTCAATACCTAAATAAATTACAAAATATATCGATGAACATTAAAGATAATAGTTACTTCTAAGAGTAAAATAAATTAAACCCCTTAAGGGGCATTATTGAAATTTCATTTTATTAAAAAGAAACTTAATTGTATAATACCTATAAAATAAATATAATAAAAATACATAAATATATATAATCGAGGCGAGTTTTTAAACCTTCATCCCAAACCCGTCCCAAACTCTATAGGGTTTGCAAAAAAAATTTCAAACCCGCCCCTAACCTTATTAAGATGACCCCAAATCCTTCCCAATAAGGGCAAAGCGAAGCGAGTACCCAGATAAACCTGTCCCATTGACATCCCTAAGCGAGTGAAATGATTAGCCACCTGCCAAAGGTGGATTGGTTGACAGTTTTACTATCCACTCGCCCCCACCCCTTGATTGTATAACACTCCCGAACTACTAGTTGTGACTAAAAGAGTTTAAGATAGAAAATATAATACATTCCAACACTCTCCATCAAAACACTAATTTCAAATTACGGTTCAATTCATGTAACATGTGACTAGCATCAATATCACAATATTTTGATTTCAAATTTTGTTTCAATTCATGGAACATGTTATGTTCAATTCACGTAACTTGTGACCAATAATTCCGATTTACATTTCAATTCATGTAACATGTGACAGGGTAAATTCATGTAAAATGTGACCAGCTAGGCTTTTACGTCAGATTTTATTTACCAACACAGACTATCACTTATAAAAATAAAATAAAAAACAATTAAAGAAATTTTATTTATTTTCACAATCAGCGTTAAAGAAAAAAATTACAATTGATCCCCGGTGGCATCCACGTGGCCTTTCCCAATCAAAGCACACCGCATCGATGAACATGCGAATGGGTTCATTCAATGACGGTAAAGACCTTCCTTCATTTGACGTGTCTTGCAGCCATTGGACAATTGAGTCAGTAAACAGAAAAGCGCGTACTAGTCTTACCCTACCAGAGAGCAGTTGTCTCCTTCTCCAGCGCTCTTAAATTTCCCCATCGCCACCACTAATCAAATCAGACATCGTCTTCCTCTGCGAGTTACAGAGCCCAGCTAAACAAAGCCAAATCACAACAATGGCGTCAGAGAACAACACGCCCAGATCCGGATCTGCCAACGGCGGCGAGCTGCCGGCATCACCGGCGCGAAAGATTGCCCTGATCACCGGCATAACGGGCCAAGACGGCTCATACCTGACGGAGTTCCTCCTCGACAAGGGCTACGAGGTTCACGGCCTGATCCGACGGTCCTCGAACTTCAACACTCATCGCATTAACCACATCTACATCGACCCACATAACTCCCACAAGGCTCTCATGAAGCTCCACTACGCTGATCTCACCGACGCCTCTTCTCTTCGCCGTTGGCTCGATACTATTCTTCCCGACGAAGTCTACAATCTCGCCGCTCAGTCGCACGTCGCCGTTTCATTCGAAATTCCTGATTATACAGCTGATGTTGTCGCCACTGGCGCTCTCCGTCTCCTCGAAGCCGTCCGATCTCACATCTCCGCCACCGGCCGGTCTCACATCAAGTACTACCAAGCCGGGTCATCGGAAATGTTTGGATCCACACCGCCTCCTCAATCCGAAACGACACCGTTCCATCCTCGATCCCCTTACGCCGCTTCGAAATGCGCGGCGCATTGGTACACTGTGAATTACAGAGAAGCTTACGGGATCTTCGCGTGTAATGGGATCTTATTCAACCACGAATCGCCGCGGCGTGGTGAGAATTTCGTGACACGGAAGATTACGCGCGCGGTTGGGAGGATCAAGATTGGATTGCAGAGTAAGTTGTTTTTGGGGAATCTGCAGGCGTCGAGGGATTGGGGTTTCGCCGGAGATTATGTGGAGGCGATGTGGATGATGCTGCAGCAGGAGAAGCCGGACGATTACGTGGTGGCGACGGAGGAATCGCATACGGTGGAGGAGTTCTTGGAGGTGGCATTTGGGTATGTGGGGTTGAAGTGGAAGGATCATGTGGCCATTGATAAGAGATATTTCAGGCCTACGGAGGTTGATAATTTGAAGGGCGATTCGAGTAAGGCTAGAAAGGTACTTGGATGGAAGCCTAAGGTTGGGTTTGAACAGTTGGTGAAGATGATGGTTGATGAAGATATTGAATTGGCCAAGAGAGAGAAGGTTCTTGTTGATGCTGGCTTCATGGATGCTCAGCAACAACCATGATTTAAACATGTCCACTTCTCTGGATTTGGTTCAAATCTTAGCGATTTCAATCCGTATTAGGTTCGTATTAGAGTTTTAATGGTCTCTAGGGCTAATATAGTTTGATCTTGAAGGTGGATATTACTGTTGATGTTTGATTCCAGTTTTTTTATGTTCTGTTTTGTTTTTTGGAAATTTTATGTAACCCCCAATTCATTCAATTTCAGTAATTTTATAAAAGAATTCATTGTTATAAATATCTCTGCAGTGTTCATCTTCTTCTGCTTCAATTTGAGATATTGCATTTGATTTCAATCTGATTTAGCCATTCTCTGATATGATCAAATTCCGTTTAGGCTCTCTGTTTGTTCTTAGGATAGACAAAATCAGGAATTGAGACATGTCTATGTTTCTGGTTGAGGCTGCATTTCCTTGTGCTTGCATTATTGGCAAGTTGTATTGTCTTATCTCCTAGCAAAATATCATAATGGCAAAAAATGGTTAAATGTTGTAATGGTTTGTGTCGGCAGATTGGGTTTAATGTAATTCAGCAAGTTGGGATATCTCCTTTCCATTCCATTTAACCCTTTGCTTGGTAGCATTGATAATTGTTTAGAAATAAATTTCATTTTTTTTTTTTTTTTTTTTTTTTAACTTTACTCTCTCCTTTTCCGTTTGTTTTCGAGATCCAAACAAATCCTCACAGAACTGCCTTCTGGAAAATACAAGTACAAGAGCATTAGTTTGCCAGGTTTATATGGATTGTTATACCATTAGTTCCCACTTTACTTCGCTCTTGCCAGGTTTAATGTTATACAGTGACAGGTTTTCCAGTACCAATTTCTATTGCTTTCTGTCAGCTCCAAGTAGAATTGTCCTTCATGGTCAGAGAATTCAACAAAATGAACAACCTATATGCACGTTTCACTGAGAAGAAATTCCTGAATTTTCCAAAGTATTTACTGTACATTGGTCGTGTTTCTTGTAGCTAGTTTTCTTTCCCCTTCTCTTCTTTTTTTTTTTTTTAAGACTTTCTTTTTGTTGTTTTTGGGGGACACCCCTTCAGCCCTTCTCTTCTATTAGTTGGAGGAAAGAAAGAAGCATTTAAATCTTGGTGGGGTTTCACATTGCCTTCTGTTTGTGAGAAAGAAAATGAAGCATTAAATCTGTGTTTGTGTCGGCACAAACATCTTTTCCCTCTTGTTACTGACAGGAAATGCAATCTCTCTTGGTAAACAAAAAAAAAAAAAAAACCTCACAAGAAAACAACCGAGGAAAGATGGCTTAAAAGATGTGTCGGTGGATCAGCTGAAAGAAAAATTGCAGAGAGAAGGCACGGGATGAACATCGAAAGATGCTTAACTCAAAATAGAATTCCAAGTTTATTTTATTCTACTTTAGAGCTTGCTAAACAAAGAGTTCCTCATTCCAATTCCCACACAGGGTAGTCAGAAATACACGATCAAGCTGTTCCAGTTAGGCAATGAGAATCTAACCTTAAATCTCCATAAAAGAATGATACCTGAGAATCTTTTTTTCATATACACAAGGGTGGAGAAAGAAAATAAGAAGGGAGAATCAGTCTAACTTGGCTTCTGTTGTAGGCAGGCTTCTATTTAAAACTCTTTGCAGGGACGTCGAGCTACAGCTGGTTTCTAAATCAGCAGTGGCCACTGCAAATGGCTTGACAGACGATCGAAGCGGTTCTGGCCCCTCTGCAGCAATTCTCTTGCACAATGCATCACAGTTACTGACCACCTCAGTCAACCTTCCTTTCAACTCCCCAATTTCCACCTGCAATGCATGAACTGCATGCATTTTCCAAAATAAAATCAGTATAAGAACACAAAGTAAAATAAAAGATCAGCGTAATCTGCAAAATGATGGTCCCAAGTCCCTCATTTGTCTGATATGAACCCAGCACGCATTCAAGAGGAACTTTCACCATTAAGGGTCTCTACAATAACCTAGTGAGCCAAACATTCTATGATTGAAAATGTGTGTGTGTGTGTGTGTATTTAAATAAGCTGATTCTCATATGCATTTGTGTTGGTGAGCAACTGATCAATGACTGTTATTGTCTGCAAATCAAACTGTTCACCGATTGTGAAATTATGAACCATCAGATCAATTACCAGCATTAGGAATGTATGAAAAGCAAGTCACCTTCGGATAGATGATGCGAAGTTGTCTTCAGCGCTGAGACCGAGTAATTAAAACGCTGAAGAAGTTTAACTGCCAAAGCATCAACAACTTCTATCTTGTTTTCTATTTCTTCCTGCAACAATTCTTACCAAGTTACAGTGCACAGAAAACAAAAATAAACAAGTTCTTATAATGGTTAATGGATACGAAAACAGAACAATTTCTCTATCAATGATGCAGATCATTAACAATCCTGAATATAAGCAAAACTGGTTGCTCACTGTGAGGGCAAGCCACTAAAAGGTCCGTACATTGAAATTTCTGACAAGTAGCATAGATGCAATCAAATTAGGACGTATATCTAGGTTTGGTTTCTTGTGCAAGATCCAAATAGAATTCTGGTTATCTATGAATAGTCCATTCAAGACATGAATTATATCCATATCCCACCAGCAGATTCAAACAGGTCCTTGCTAATTTAATATGGATCAGGTCCAGGTACCATAAGGATCCACTGCAGATCTGATCTATCCCATGCCATAGAAGCACTAATGCCATATGTGTGCTCGCTGAACTGTTCTCGAACTGATAAAATTTGTTATCGATAGAGGCAAACCTGTTTCTTGCTAATATTTTGGGCCTTCTGCTCCTGCCAATCACGGTACATTGAGAAGAGCTCCAGTAGAACTTTTGGATTTAAAGTACCTATTTCAAACAAGAAATATGGAATTGATTATTGGCCTCTCAAACAAATTGTTTATTGTATAAAAGGTGATGAATAACTTCAAACAAAATGTTAAAGCCATAATGTGATAATATCACCATTTGGGACCTAAAAAAGGTAAGACAAACCCAGTTATCTAGGCTGAATCCTTTGCTCACCATGAATCTACATTGTATCTAAATATATATTTTTTTTTTTAAAAAAAAAATTGTTTTTGACTGTCGTGTGCTGGCACTTAGCTGTGCATCAATGTCAATTAAGGTACCCATTATCTTCATTACGCGTCACAATTTGTTTAGAACTTTAACCAGTTGCACTCAGCAAACTTTAAAGCCTTATTTACAATCTACTATGTCCTACATTATACTAGTTTGGCTGCTATTCTACAGTGAAACCTACAAACAGTATATTATATTGCACCCTGACCTGCTAAAGTAGTACAGAGAACTCTTTATTTATTGTTCCTCGAATGAAACGAGGTTTGTTAAATAAGAAGAGGTTAAGCACAAGTCAAAGAAGGTCTCCCCGAGTGAAGAGGGATAAAAAATAAAAAATAAAAAAATCTATAATGGCATTCTTTATAACATTTTCATATGGAATCCAAAAGAACAACCTAAAGCAGTATTGGAATTTTCAGCGAAATGTTGCAAATCAATAACTTATGTTCCCCTTTTTTTGAAACAAAATCTGCTTCCATATTATTTTCTGACCTAAAAAACCAAGAGTGATTACAGTCCAAATGAGAACAGGACTGTCCAACTCATCATCATTGCACAAATCACTTATAGTGTATTGGCACAATACGCATAAAAGCAGCCATCTATGTTGAACTTCAATTTATCAAAATGGGAGGGTCCCAAGGACAGCTCTATGTAATAAGCATGGGATATGAGGAGGTACAAACATCCCCATCCCTAATGATATTTGTAAACGAGAAACTAATTAACTTCTTGCAAATGAAATCCACGAACAAGTTGGTAAGCTAACTTTACAGAAGTATTCTCCAACAATGTGTAACTGCCCTCGTAAAGTCAGTCAGATGTGAAACTATTATGTCACAATTCAGGATAAAACTATTATGTGTCTGAATTAAAATTCTGCATCTTATAGGCATGCATTTTTATCAAGATTTGCAGGTGACTTATACTTTGGGTTTTCCTTCTTGTGGAATATTTGAATATCTCTTGTTCATTTATCATTTTATTATGCAGCTTGACAAACAAGCATCCATTGTAGACTGTTCTTCGTGCCTAATTGAAATGAAACTGGTGCTTTTGCCACCCATGATGGGATTGGCTAGTTGCAATCATGGGAAATGTGCTCCCAATATGACTCTTCCAAATCAAGTGGTTAGTGTGACTCTCGTCAAAGTTAGCTCTTGATAATTTAAGGGTGTCCCTTGTTGAATTGCCATACGGGATAAATCTTAACTTCTTCAACCTGATGTCCTGAACCTTACTGTGTTACAGCATTAAAACAACTTACCATCTCCTTGAATGTAAATTATCACTGACCAACGTCGATCTTCTTTCACCTCGTAGAATAGTGATTCTATAATCTATATAATCTGAATTTCTTGTGTTGTGGTGGATTGTTTTTAAAATTTATATGGGGAACTTTTTTATTGACAAAACAGTTGGTGCTATAACATCCATGACCATAACACCAAACAACAAGAAGCAACCTCTAACTCCAATCCCTAACTTCAACTCGCAGAGTAAACATGCATAGTTCATGAACAATTAAAAGGCAGAAAGTAATATATGTATATATATCAAAAAAAGTACCCGGAACCGAGGAAGAAGAGGGTTTCCTAACTAGAATGTCCGTCAAGCTGCTCTCCGCCGGCGGTGACGTAAGTATCGGTGTTGCCTGCGATTAAACGACACAGGTTTGATTAGCATGCGTGAGTGTGTGTGTGTGTGATAGACTCTCCAAACAAGCCCCTAAATAAAAGTACAGAAACAATGACTGATATTAAATCCTACTTCATCTTTTCATTTTCGAAAACAGTATATAAGATAAATCTCACAATTTTGAGGGATTTGAGCTTCTGTAATATGGGATCGACGCCTTCTGATCGCTCGGAGATGGTAGTGATCTGATCGGTTGGCCTCTGAAACGATAGGAAAAAAACAAAAAACAATTAATAAGGAAAATTAACAGGAAAAGGAAGAAGAAAATTACATGAGTTTTTATGATTGTGGGTGAAGAGTTACCTGTGAGCTTAAGAGGGTGGATTCTGCGGTACCCATTCTTAGTGATCTGATTTTATGGGATGTTCCTGTGCTAGCTTCTGTGACGGGACTCGTTCCGGCGCAGATCGTGTTCCACGGCTCGACCCAACTCCGGTGTGGATGGAAAACTGCAAATTTCGAATACGACAGTGTTGATAAAATATCCAAAACATCCCTGTTAAAAGTTTTTCTATCCGTTCGGTTTACAAAGAGTCGGAGACCAACATAAATTGTAAATAGTTATACCAGAAGCAGTAATGACTAATGATCAATAAATTATTTTGAAAAACTATTGGGATATATATATATTTTTAAAAATTAACCGTTTGATTAAATAAAGTGTTTATATATGTCATGTACGTTAAAAATCACTGCATTTCAACTGATGATTTTTCATAAATGTTACTTAAAAAATTGTGACAATTTTTAGTTTCTCGCATTTTTTCGTAACTATATTTTAAAATATTGAAATCGAATCACTGTAATTTTTTTGCATGCACGACATCCATGACTATAATATCTAATTCAACAATTAATTTTTTAAATATGCATCATACAATAATCTATAATCTTAATATATACATATATAACTTATATCAACATATGTGAATTAGATCATATCAATAGTAAATAGTGGGTAAGCAAGCATTCTTTTTATACTCGCCCACACCTTCTTTTATATGTTCATGATATATATGTTGCTCTCCTATATATGCTGCAACATAATACATGATATATGTTTAATTTTAAAATATATGTTCTTTCTTAAAAGGTATCTTCATTTTCATAAATTCATCATGTGATAAAAGACAAATTATAGTCAAGAAATTAACCATGACTCATATTAAAGAAAAAATGTGACGGGACTTTCACATTATTCATAAAAAAGTATTTTGGGCTTGCTTTTGTTGAGGTATGGGCAAATACTAGTACTAAAATACGAGTAAGATTACCGATAAATTATGTCCATTCATCAATAAGGGCCAAAGTTTGATTCTAAAATCTTTGCTCTATGAAGCATGATTCTTAACTACTCAAGCTATCTCAGTGTGCTATGCATTTTGTTTAATCTGCTAAATATGCAGAGTATTTTCATCAGTTTCATCTATCAATTATAATTGGTGTGATCGAAAAGAATTTTTCGGAAACATTTGCTTAGTATAATCATACCAATTTAGAACCAAATCCACTAATCTGTAAAGTCTTTAATATTCCATGAGAAGATGATTCATAATCTCTACTCCGTATTTATTTTCTACACTACATGGTTCCGACGACGTCGTTTTGTTCTTTTCATCCATGGAAAACGTCGCCGTTATCATATTTAAATACGTGATGGTTAATAGTCGCCGGTTACGACATCGCTCCTGTGTCTAACCCCACCTGCAATTTCTTTTTATCAACGTCACCAAACAAAGCGTCTCTCTATCTGTCTCTCTCTCGCGCGCGCTCGCTACGCCAGTCCTAGGGTTTCAAGCGCCATTTGAAAACGCATCGAGTTCCAGGATTTGCAAATCATCTCTCCAGCGACTTATCATCATGAAAACTCGAAATACCGATACTCCCAAATCTGGGACCACAAAGAAGACGCCTCCGGCGAAGAAATCTGCAACCAAAACCACCCCGAAACCAGCCGAACCAGGAACCGAATCAGCGACTCCGAAATTCGCAGAGACAAAGCGTGTCTCAGCGATCAGAGCAAAACAGGCAAAGAACAACGAATCTACACCGACACCGAATACTAGTACCGATTCGAAGCCTGAACCAGCAGGTATAAGTGAACGTTATTAATATCATTCTTTTATTTTGAAGATTTTTTAGATATATGTTACTGCTCTTTTTGGATGATGATAAAATATTGGAAATGAAAAAGAAACTAAAATCTTGAATTTTAGAGTTTTCGCTATTTAGGGGCCCAAAAGAAAATAGCTAAACTCTATACAGCTGAGGATTATATAATTTATTTTATTTGTCTCAGTAAACTGATAGAATAGAAAACGTGAAACTCGAGATTTTGTTTTGTTCTGTTTTCATTGGTTTTATCAACAACCAAAAGGAGGGTAATTGTTTGGTTTCAATCCGTTACCGTATATTTTTAATTTATCAAAGAAAGAGTCTTTATAAATGATGGGAGTTAATCAAATAATTTAACTTTCTTTGAATTGGTTTGCGTTGTTTTGTTGACAATGCACGTATAGTTGAAGAAGCAAAAGCCCCAGCTGATGCTGCTCAGGTAACACCGAAAGTAGTTTCAGGCAGTAAACCTGCAGTGAAAAGAACACCTGGGAAATCTAAAACACCCACTACAGCTAAATCTGTTTCCACGCAGACACCAAAATTGGGGGTAAAAGTGGTGGTGAAGGCTGAAGAATCCCCAAAGAAGAAAGATTTTGTGGATGCAAAGGTTGTAGAATCAACTAAAGAAGAAGAACGTGCTGTTGAAAATGTTGGAGAATCTGTGAAGGAAAAAAAGACCGCAATTAAAGATGAAGAGCCTCCCATTGCAGATGTCAGAGAATCTGAGAAGTTGGAAGAAGCTGTTGATGCAGATGTTGTGAAATCTCTGGAAAATGAAGAATCCAATGCTGCGAATGAGGTAGGGGAGCCAAAGGAAGAGATCAAAGACAACAAGGACAAAAAAAGTGTTGAGGTTGAAGAGGAGGAGCCCAATAGTGAGCCAGCTAATGTGGAAGAAGACACCAATGAGGATATGGTTGGAGAAGATGCTGATGGGGATGAGTACCAGGGTGATGAGGTAATGGAGGAGTTTGGTGACCAAGAGGGTCATCAAGAACCTGAGGAAGAAGAGCCTGCAGAGGATGATGCCAGAGAGCCTGCTGAAGAAGCTGAGACTTTGGAAGATGAAGAACGTAGGGAATTAACAGCTATTGCAAAGGAGCGTAAGATTAAGAAAGAGCATGAGATATTTATTGGTGGGTTGGACCGCGATGCCGTGGAGGAGGATGTTAAAAAGGTTTTTGAGAAGATTGGAGAGATAGTTGAAGTTCGGTTGCATAAGAATCCTTTGACTAATAAGAATAAAGGATATGCATTTGTGAAGTTTGCGAATAAGGAGCATGCGAGCCGGGCTTTGTCAGAAATGAAAAACCCCCTTGTATGGATCTTTCTCCCACTCCTGGTTGCATATTTCTTTAAGTTTCATTCTAATTTCTTGTTGTTGGCAGATACACGGGAAACGATGTGGAACTGCACCCAGTGAGGACAATGACACGCTGTTCTTGGGCAATATTTGCAATACATGGACAAAGGAAGCTGTAAATTTTTTAACTATCTATATACGTCTTTAGTCCTTTGGTTTGTTTGCTAATTTTTCCTATTATGCATATTGGCAGATTAAACAAAAACTGAAGGATTATGGTGTTGAAGGTGTTGAGAACATTACTCTTGTCCCAGATGCCCAACATGAAGGGCTGAGTCGTGGTTTTGCGTTCCTTGAGTTCTCTTGTCATGTTGATGCCATGCTTGCATACAAGAGGCTTCAGAAGCCAGATGTTGTATTTGGCCACCCTGAGAGAACTGCCAAAGTAGCTTTTGCTGAACCATTACGTGAGCCGGATCCAGAGATCATGGCCCAGGTGAAGTCAGTATTTGTTGACGGGCTTCCTCCACATTGGGACGAAGACCGTGTCAGGGAGCAATTTAAAGGTTATGGGGAGATTGAACGAGTTATGCTTGCGCGGAATATGTCAACTGCCAAGAGGAAGGATTTTGGATTTGTTGATTTCTCTACTCATGAGGCTGCTGTTGCTTGCATTGATAGTATAAACAACAAAGAATTGGGTGATGGGAATTCAAAGGTATTTCTTTTAGTTTGATAATTGATGTCCTTTGCTACTTATTGCTTGTCAGTGGGGTGTGTGTTTTTATTTGCATTCCCTTAGAGATTGATCAGACACATTGGGTGACCATTTGCTTAAATATTTAGTGCATTGTTATTTGATCCAAAGCTGGAAAAGGTGGAGAATATCTTGACTGGTCCTTTTTTCTTTTTAATTTTTCAACTGGTCTAAAAAAAATAAAATAAAAAAACATTCTTTATATAATTATTGTGGCATTATTTTAGTTCCTATTAATTTTTATTTCTTACAAATTTTAATCACTCAGATCGAGTCGTCTGAGCCTGTGCACGCAATTAAAATATGACCCTTTTTTCGCCTCAGAACATATGTTTGACATAGTGTTAACAGAATGCATTACACAATTAGTTGTTTTTTTTTTTTTTTTTTGAACTTGTCTGAGAACCTGTGTTTGACATAGTATTAATAGAGTCCATTATATTTGTTATGTACTTGTAGACAAAAGTGAAAGCAAGGCTTTCAAATCCTTTGCCTAAAACTCAGGCTGTGAAGGGTGGAATGTGTGGTGGATTTCGAATTGGTCGTGGGGGTGGTAGTGGTGGAAATTTCTCAAAATTCGGTAATCTCTCTCTCTCTCTCTCTCTCTCTCTCTCTACATATATATGTCGATCATTTGAAGATTCAATATATTTTGCACACCCTTTCTATTTAATTTGCTCAGTTGCTTACAGGAAGGGGTTTTGGACGGGGTGGACATCCTTTTCACCAGGCAAACTTTCAACGAGGCAGGGGTTTTTATCGTGGACCTGGACAAACTGGTAGAATGGGTTTTGGCAATGAATATGGCCTTGATAATCCATACCCTGAGTTTCAAGAAAGGCGATTTTTTGGACGAGGTTATTTAATGAACATACTGAATTTTAATATATATAGATATATATTATCATTAATTGATTGTGTGTGCTGTTACTATCTGCAATATATTGCTGCACAAAAACAGGAGGAAGAAGGGGTGCTCTCAGGGGTGCTTATCAGGCATCTGGTGGAGGAGTCGCGGCCGCTGGCCCATCAAGACCTAATCTTGATAGACCCAGGCATGGTCCCACTGATAGGGGCCGTGGGAGGTATATTTCATCAAGTAGGCAACCATTTTCTCCAGAAGGAGGCTTTGATAGACCTTTCACTGGAAGGCACTTTGATGACCCTTATCTTTACGATGAGGGTGCACACGGGATAAAGCGACCCTTTTATATGGCAGTAAGTGTTTTTGTTTTTTAATTTATAATACGATGTTTTATAATATTATAATATTCCTTATTGCCAGTTATAGTATCCATTACATTTTTTTTTTTTTGGGGGGTGCCTTTAGGACCCGGATCCTGGTTACATGGAGCCTAGCAGACTTCGCCCTCGGTTGGATTACTCTGATCCAGCAGTTCCATTTCGTGGAACTCATTATCAAGGTATGGGTTGTTATGTGCAGTGTTGCTGCTTCAGTCTGCTCATTATATGGCTTATTGTTTTAAAGATTACTCATCTGATACCCTTTTTTCCCAGATACTTTTGGAGCTGGCAGTGATCTCTACTCACATGATTATTATGGTTCTGATGTGAGCAAACAGTGCTTATTTTATCCTGGTTCGTAACTTGTTTTATAAGTTCACAATATTTAATCTTCTATTTCATGATACAGTATGGTGGAGGTGGATATTCATCTTTTTATGGAGGTGATCGCTCATATGGTGGCGGCTATTACTATTAGACTCAACAACCTTAGGTAATTTCAAATGCTTTGCAATCTTATTTTTCAATGTGTGGCTGTGACATTGTTTCTTCAATTAATGTTTCGAAGTTTCTCACTTAACTTTGTTTAGGTGGACTTGGAAATATGTGGCGTGCTGCATCAATGATCGATAAGTGGCTTGCTGCTTGAAAGAAAGGCTGAAATCAGTAGAGTTTTTTTTTTTTTGGTCTTCACTTCTCCTCATCTTCTACCCCTCTCTTCCCCATAGTTCTCTCTCATAAATATTTGGTACAATTTCTCGAGTTTTGATGCATCTAGGGTAGATTATGTCTCTTGGAAGGACCTTCTCGTAGAAGCTATTATAACCTTGGTATGATGGAGACTGAAAAAGAGACCTGCTCAGTTTCCTTAGGTATGAGTAACTTCAGGACTTCAGATATGGCTGTTGAGATTAGCTGCAGAGGGTTGATTTTCTGCTATGTTCATGATTTAAGTCCTGGATTAAAGATGTGTTGATGATCCTTTATCTTGAAGCTTAAAGGAAACAAATTTGGTGACTATTTGAGATTAAGATGCTTCTTTTATTGATAGAGATGAAGATATCAAAATTTGAACCATGCAAATGGAGGTTTTTGTGGAGATCACCTAGACAGTTCTTGTGGAGAGATCAAGAGGTTATGAACTTGCATGCATCCCACATAGAGTTGCATTTTCTTAATGTAAAATCTTAAAGTTCCAACATATTTACAGTTTGTTATGGATTTGGACGAGATCTTGTTCGAAAAATTTTAATGGTTATTTGAGGAAGTATGAGGAGAATTTGATGTTGATGTTGATTTTGTCATCTCGTTTCTAAATAAACAAAATTATAGCTCAAGAACTATTGTACTTTATGACTTGGATACAGTACTGCTGTTCCTCAAAAGGTGTGCTGCTTGAGATATGCTCGAAGGTTTATCTAATATCTGTGTGCATTTTATCTAAAAGTGTGCTGCCCCCATTTTAAATTAAGATTTCAATCACATTTTATTTTTGATTTACATATAGGAGAGCACAAGTAATCAAACAGGTATGTTCTTTGGTACCTTAGTTGTATTCCTTTTTCGAACTCATTCTTTTGGAGTAATCTCTATGGTGTTGTTGCATAGTCAACTGGCATCATTTGGTCTGAGTTGACATTAAAATTGAATGATTAGTTGGGGAGACAAATCTGTTTTGTTGGGTGAATTGTTTTGTTGAGCAAATAGTTTCAAGGGCATTCTTATTATGGTCAATATCGCAATACTAGCTATAGAATAACGTCAGTGTGCTCAGTAATCTTGCGAGCAACTTTAATTTAACATTACAATGATCATGACTGCTATTCCCTCTTTTTGATGAAAATTATGGATTGGATCGTGACACTGCTATGTTGGTTCTCTTGTTGAGGATCTATGATAATGACCATTTGAGAAGTAGCATGGGCCATAATTGGTTTTGGTGCCCTGAATTTTTTATCATACCGTAGGCGTTGCTTGTTTATGTTGATAGGCAAGTTCTTGTGGTGAGAGCAAGGTGAACTATTAGTGCTAGTGACATCCGTTTTGATGAGATAGCAGGAGTGTAACTGCAGATGAGAGAAGAAGGCAACCAGGGGAGGGAGTGGAAATGCTTTGGTCCTTGTATATCCCAAAGTTTCAATGAGTTTTCTAACCCCCTTGAAATGGACCAGGATAACCTTTATACTGGGATTCAGGAGCATGTGTAGCATATTGGTTGAATCATCAAGCCAAAGGGAGCTATTCCCACTTAGTGCTTAAAGGCTTCTATAGTTGCCAGGACAATGAGTGAGCCTATTCAATGAGTCTGCACTGTGCGTGGACTCATTGAATAGGGTGTGAGTGAAGGGGCAAGGGGTGGATCCATAATTATAAGGTGTTTGAATTACCTTAAGCCCAAACCGCCTTGACATCTGATAAGGTCCCATTAAAGGAAGGAGACCTTAGGCCCACATTTAAAAAAAAAAAAAAAAGGAGATAAGCTGGTTAAGCTTATGCACGGCTCCTTGTCAAATATTTATGCCATGTATACATTTTTTCCTTGAAAATATGATGTAAGTATTTTCTTATAGACCATAGCTAGCTGATAGCCATGAGGTTGGTTACAATTAAAGACAGCAGTCGACGCTCATTTTTCTTTTGGATGAAAATGTTGGAGATAATGCCTGTAGGATTTATTTTTCTCTTTTCTCTATTTTAAAGAACTTTGGAGTTATATTGATGGAAAGTTGGACACCTTATGGACGATATCACCTGTAAATTATTTGTAAGTTTAAAGAACAGATATTGCTGGTGATTCTGACTTGGTATATACTCCACAATGTAAAGCCCCCTTAACTGGAAGTTGAATTAAAAATTTATTTTATTGGTTCCGTGAAATCCTATATGCTGTTGTTATTGTTAAACTCGCAGTCTCGCACTGTGACTGGAGATTTTGCTGCATCTTACTGCTTTACATTTTTATGAATAATTGGATAGTATTCTGATTTCTTTTGGTTCAGAACATTGTGCTGTTAGTGGTTTTGGTAATTTGATTAGCACATGTTTTAATATGTTGTTTTACTGTTTATAGTAAATTGCATTGTGTTTATACAAGAAATATTTGGTGTTGCCAAATTGAATTGGCAGCCCAAGGAAACTGTCTTGTTTTATGCAATTATCTTTGGGCACATCATGATAATTGTTGGGATATTGCTATCTCAATTTTTTTGGTCATCATCGTTGTCCATGCCTTCCATAGAGTATTTTTTGGGGCAAGGGTGTTTAGGTTTTTGTGTGAAGATGAAATCTTGCATATGGGTGATGGAATACATGTTTTGAGGAAAATAAGGGTGCAAGTATTTTGATGTTTTGAGAATATTTTGGGTGAATTTTTATTTTCTTTGAGAAAAAAAATTCAAATGAAAGTGAATATTCAGAATTTTTGAGAGATCATTCCATTCTAAGAAATTACCTGGCTGATACACAATCAATTTTGTTAATTATTCACCTTCACTTCCCCTTAAAAGGAGGAAAAAAAAAACACCTCCACCCCCCTTCCCCGTCAAGCTGCTACTTGTGGGCATAGAAAATTTAGACCTTGAATGTACATGAAGCTGGTGAGGAAAAGTTTCAAGTGTTTTTTGCAAGTTCTTTGTATGCTGTTTTGCCTTATGGAGTATGAAAATTGCAATTCACTCTAGGTAGTGTGGGGACACTTCTTAGGTAATAGCCATTAACAAATCACGCCTGAATGTATGAAGTCATATTTTCTGTTATGCAATTTTAGAGTGCTGAGGCGATCTTTGTTACAGTTAGGTCATGTCATTGTGTCAAGTCCTGATTGAAATAAAGAAGGTTCTCATTTGTATTATCGCTGCTGTCTATAGTGTGCTTTAGGTCTCATGCAGAGGTCACAGGTAGGCACAATGGATGTGGTAGAGTAGCTTGTTATACTCCCCCCCTCCTCTTTTTCCTCTCTCTCTCTCTCTGATATACCTGATAAATATGTGTGTATACTGTGTCTGGGCTTATACTGAGGGAAAATAAGTTTCTTTCCAATTTTTCCCATCTTCATTACTGGGTGATAATGTCTTTTTACCCCCCTTGGGTGCCAATCACTTAATATTTCTGAATGGAGTAGAATTGATTCACTAGTTTTTGTATCATGCTATAAGCCTTATTGTTGGGAAGATCATTTCATATTTTATATTTACCATAAGCTGGACCAAAACTGTGAGAGTGAGACTGCTGCAGGAATTGAGAGTGACCTCTCAAGCTTATAAGTAATTTGAGCAGCAGAGGTGGTGATAGTATATCTGCTTAGGTGAACTGTATAAATTACCTGTGAAATTTCATGGAATCAGCTCGTGTACCCCATATACCAATGGGATGCAGACCATCAAGCCAAGACTGGACTTGTCCTAATCCTATGCTGAAGTTCTTTCAACTCTGACCACCAACTTGGGGTCTCTTAGGGCTTGTGGTAGAGTGGTTTTTATGTTTGTAGTATGAAAATTGTTCAGGTGTTGCATGATTTCATCCGGGCGTATGTCTTACGTTGAATTGATTAATAATGATGTACGTTAGCTTTTCCATTTAAGCCTGTAATTGGTTTCACCCTTATGGAACATTTGAGCTTCTCTTCTCGTTGCAGAGCCACATTTAAACAGGCATCTCACGTATGTGTATCTTCGTCGTACTAAGAAATCGCCTTAGACTCTTAAGACTCCCTTCGATTGATAAGGAAAGGAAAATAAATTCACTTTTCTTCACTTTTTGTGCATTTAGTATTTGCCGGAAAGTTGGGGGTCGGTCTTTACAAGAAAATACTTCTCTAAAGCATTTTGCCTTTTTATTTTTATTTTTCACATGGAAAAATACAATGACAAAGTGAAAAAAAACAATGACCAGAAAGTTGAAACTCATATTTACTTGCAATTTTCTTGTAAATGATATACCTGCAAGAAAAGCAGGTTTCACTATGTTTCCCCTTTTACTATTTTACACTTCAATTTTTTTTGCATTAATTTCTTGGCAACTAAATAGTTATAAGGGTTTTCCAAAGTAAAATTTGAATTTGATTCGTTTTTTGTATGATCGAGCAAGTTCGAATAAATTTTTTTTTATCGAATTCATTCAAAATGTTGTGCTTGTTTCATTGCCTTAGCTACGGGCATAGCTCTTTCGGGCTCTTCCTCTGGCAAGCAATGCCTTATTTATTTACATGCCAATCAATTTTCAGCCTCACCACAAGCGGTCAAAACGGACTGAAAATGAAAAAAGAGCATAAAGAACAAGAAGCTCCACCCTTCTTTGGGAAAATTATCCAATTCCCTCTATAATTTAGATTATGTACCGTGAGGTTCAACACCTTCTAAGATTTACCGTGAGATCTTTGCAGGATATTTTAAAGTCAATTCTTTTTTATATTGATAAATTTGTCATTATTGGATAAAATAATATTTGTTGTGGTTTCCTTTTAGAGTTGATATCTACAAAAGTATTTATGGAAAAATTTTAGATTATTGAACTCTTTACATAAACTTTTAAAATTACATTCATTTCAAATTTTGAATTATTAATCTCTTTTTTATATATATTCTTAAAGAGTCCATTAAAAGTGAGTTGCATTATTGGATTTTTTTTTTTTTATTTTGGAATTTGTTGAAATTCAATTTAGATGCATACAATATATTTTATATAAATTTACTTGTTTAAAGATGTACGGCAATATACACATCCAACACATGTATATAAGTTGGATAAATTTAATTGTTTGAAAATCAAAGTTGACGCATACAATACAATTTATGTAAATTTATTTGTTTAAAGATACATGACCATATGTGCATCCCCACCAAATGTATACGAGTTGGGTAAATTTACTTGTTTAAAAATTACATTAAATGTATACGATATATAAATTTACCTGTTTGAAAATATATGATAGTTAATGCATTCTTTTTTGGCAAAATTCAATTTTGAAGAAAATTCAAAATTAGAATGTATAAATAAAATCAAATCTGTCATAAGCTATCTAATTTATCTCTTTCATAAACCAAATTTTCTATATAAGAATTTGAGTTGTAGGGTATACAACCCATATAATAGGAGATTCTCGGTTAAATACCCTTCTTACTATTGGGGTGCTGTTTCGATCCATTATCTTAATCCTGTAGTAACAAGCTCCATTCTTGTAGAAACAATTAATTATCGAAAAAAAAAAAGCTATCTAATTTATCTCTTTCATTAGAGCATTCGTATGGGCGTCCAAGTCTCCAACTAGTCAACTAAAAATTAATGAACCGGGCAGGGCAGGACCATGAATCATTGGCTCACGAGTCGTCATGACCATCCTGCCACTTGACCTTCGTTCAAACTTCAAACCACAGGGGTATTCGAATGTTTCCATTGCTAATTTATTTTTAGATAGAGCATTGTTAGGATTCCTATATACAGAAGTTCCGTACGCTCATGTAGTATGTAGAACCCACCTCGAATAGAGCATGAAATTTGAATGTTTTCGTTGCTATTTGCCTATTTTAGATGGAGCATTGTTGGAATTCTTTATATTCATATGGAGTATGGAACAGAGGGCTACTGAATTCCTGCACACACACACACACACACACACGAGAGAGAGAGAGAGAGAGAGAGAGAGAGAGAGAGAGAGAGAGGCCCTTGTTCTTCTACTCAATCCTGTCCCTATCTTCCCTAAAAACCACTTACGAAAAGCAAATGATAAAAGATATAAAATCGAAAAGAAAAAAAAATCTTAAAACCAGAAGCTCAGAAAAAGAACCACCAGGTTCTTAAAACTGTGAATCATATTAAACCAGTTAATTTGTTTTCCCACGATCCAAAAAGAAAGTTACGAATACCTTCTCCCCTGTTACTAAACTTGTTTTCCTGCATTCCATAAACAAAAAAAGTTCAAAATTGCTTACCAGTTACTTGATAGTGATGTATCGATTTGTACCATGCTTGGCCCAATGGTCCTTGAGATCAAGCGGGAGGGACAGGTCACGGCCCTCAGCAGCAAGCCGACTAAGCAATTTCGTAAAGGCACTTCCACTCATCTTCCGACCGCCAAGTCTGGAATGGCGCTTATTAGGCATCTGGGGCAGTGGATACATCGACAAGGTGGTTGTGCAGCAGGCTGACTGCCACCCACCATTCCCCCACTTGTAGCATGGCTGGAGTACTCCAGTGCAGGAGCAAACTGGTACTGGCATGGTAGCATCATCAAAATTGCTATCTTTCAAACCCAAATTATCTTTCCACTCGTTCTCTGACTCCCCAAGCTGTCTATTTAGTTCTTCACCCAAATCCTGCCCATTTTTCCAACCATTCAATGTAGCAATAGTAACTTGCTTGCTCAAAACTTTGGTCCCTCTCTTACCCCTTTTACAAGACTTGGATGGCTTCTTTGAAGAAACTGCCTTGGTTTCTTTTGTTTGCTTGACCTTCCTGGGCTTGGCTGCAGTCTCAGAAGCAACGGCTGCATTTGGGAAGTCGTCGCTGAAGGGAACTTCCCTTGGACTGTAAGCAGCTTCAGCAAAGTGGGGCATGTGCTGCTGCTGCTGCTGGTGCATGTGTTTTGCTCCATGTCTCATTCCATGTCCAGGTGGACCAGGGATTAGGTTATTTCCGTTCATGGAACTGTCCCGGCATTGAAGGGCATCAATAGCATCATTGCGTTCCAACATAGCACCGTTACGCTGAGCAATTGCTGTATCTCGCTGCAGGATTGCCATGTCTCGATCAGCCAGAGCCTTCTTTTTCTCGACAAGTGCCATATTCCTTTCTCGGATGGCGGCATCCCTTTCAGCCATAATGGCCATGTATGACTTCATTAATTGCTCCTAAATTACAATATGGATATATCAGCAGAAAACAGTTAAGTGGGGCCAACTATATATCATTCTAGTTGCACGGTGCTGAGATTAGATGCTGAAATTGAAACCAGTATACGAAAGCCTATAAAATTTTTGCTCTTTGACCCTCAACTAAGAACAGCTTTGTACTGATCTGGTTTATAGCTATCTCTTATGTCAAGAATCAAGATAGACTCATGTCAAATCCATTGTGAGCAGTAACAATAGATTAAATTGAAAACCATTGCATACATTCAACACTCAAATGAATTTGTCATTCAGTTTCCAAGTATGAAAATCCTAGTTTCATATTTGAAAGCATAAATGGGTCAACAATTGGTATCAGATAGTGTTATTAGATGCAAATATTGCAAGCAAGATGGAGAAGAAAATTTTTTTATTAATGATACAGAGAAGTGCAAGATCATACCATTAGCAGGTTGAACTCAAACTTAGAAATCCATCCTCAAATGCGACTATTTCTGCAGCAGAAAAAACCACTTGTGAGATAGATTCTTCCTGCACCCCACCCAAAAAAGGGAAAAAAAATGACATTTTTTCTAAGAGGATAGTTGTTTACCAATCCACAAAATATATAGCCATTTTCCAGATCAATTTTTACCACTACTCTTTTATGATTGCTCCCAAAGTACTAATCACATTCGTGAGCCATAAGAATAGAATCCGTGATTTTGTCTTCCACCCACAACAGCAAATTTAAGACAAATTTACAGTATCCAGCAGGTTAAATCCAAGTTTCCTGTATAGAGTTTCAGATACAATACTGCAACGACTACCAACTAGGCTAACAGGCATGCTCCACTAATTTCAAATATCAAGGTGATGGATCTAGCAGTACTGTTTGTTAACAACCAGAGGAAAGAACTCATGAAAATTATTTAACTTATCATACCCAATGGCATCATAACAATCTTGAAACACAGCCATAATAAAGCAACCTTGGTTAAGGGCTTTGTCTTAATCAGGATCAAAGACAACAAGCATAAACTTGTCCTCTCTAAGAGATTTCCCAAGCAGAAAGGATTTCACCTCACTAATAGGAAATCACTCCATAGTCCACACCATTAGCCTAAAGCCTAAAACTCTCATCCTCGTAACAGAGATTAAATTTTTTGGGAACAAAACCTTCATAAGAAGTATAGCACATGAGAGATGTGGAAAAGATTTCACCTTTGAAAAATTAGAAAGGTTATAGAACACATACAACAACATTATCCCTCATGACTTGATCCCCAACAACTCAGCAGGAATGGAGTTGCAAATGAAGTCTTCTAATGTCAAAGCTCCTCTTTTTGCTAATGAGAAGGTTGCCATTCTGAATATCTGGCACCCTAGAAATCTCCTTATTCCAAACTTCAACCTTATATTTGACAAACTAAAGTCCATGCATGACTTTGAAACCTTCCCATCCCAACACTTGAATTTCATTCCAACTGATAGTAAACAACTCTTTGAAAGGTGGATATATTATTCACATGTTCTCCAATTATATTTCGGTAGAACCCAACCCCTGAAATAGATTCATTCTTTCCACACACGAGAAAGGAGGAGCCTACCCACCCCACAACACGCGGCATTCTCTTGGATATTAGACCACAAAAAAAAATAATAATAAAAAAAAAAAAAAAATAGAGATTCAAAGGGAAAGAACTTATAAACCAAAAGGATGCACAAAACCGTTTAAGTTCTCATACTAAGATATCCTACCACCCACCTTCTTTTTAAAGAAATATCTTGCATAACACCGATGTTCCCACCAAAATACCATGGGCAATCAAGAATATTAAAGAACTCCTCAAGTTCATCCCCAAAAGAACACCTTTGCCTAGGATTATTTGAGCCATAAAAAGTTGAAAAGCATCCGAACAGGACCATCCAAAACATTGTTCAAATGGAAAGGAATCGAAAACTTCCCTGAGATTTATGAAAATATTTATATCCCGCATGACAATAATACCTTCAGAGGAACCTATATACAACAAACATGACCAATTCTTATCATGAACAGGCCAAATTTTTCAAAAAGTTCTCCCATCAACTGAACCTAGTTCAGTTTCTTAAGCATATGCATGCCTCTTTATATCGAAGAATAAAAATCATGACAGACCTCTATTTTGCGAACAATTAAACCCCTAACCTTCGTTCTTCATTGAGTAGCTTTCACACTCCACTTCCAATTAAGCACATTAGCAAGCAATAATTCGTTAGAAACAAAAAATCGAAATGCAGTTATTGCTAACATCAATTGAAATCAGTATAACTGTATCATCATTACAGTACATTAGGCTAAGAAGAACTTCTCCCGCCACTCAAAGACTAGCGTTTTAATCTAGGGCTGTAAACTAATATGCCCTAATTCAGTCGATTCTAGGGTTTTCGGTATGAGAATTGAGGTATTATAGGGAAATATGAACAGAAAACTCCATTGAATAGTCGCGGCGAATACGAAGCTTACCACGGAAGAAGCTACAGGAAAAAAAACGAGAGAAGAGACGCAGAGCTGGTTCGAGCCTCTTCGTACGAGAAAAAATCTGAATACATAGTTGTCGATGATCTCTCTCTCTCGATTTAATCTGAGGATTTACCAAGCAAGCTTTCTGTTTGGATCACGGGAAAAGGAAGAAAGGGGAAATGAGATTGAAGTCAAAACTTCTCTGCACCCCCTGATGAAAAATTTCTCTGCAGCGTGCGGGAAGACAAAACGGGAATTTATACTATATTGGGTTACCAAAAATGGAAAAAAAATAAAATAATCTTAAAAAATGCAAAGGGCTCTCTTGCATGCCGAGTCAAGTACCTTTCAAAATAAAATGTTTGTATTTTTTAATGAGTCCGCATTTTATCTTTTATACCCCATTTTAATTAAAATTAATTAAAAATATAAATTTTTGAATTTCCATTTGCTTAATGCATGTTTTATTTTAAGATTCCAATCCAATGGTTTAAATGTATTAGCTGATTTTGGTTAAAATGAGGTATCCTCATAAGAACATTTTTCTATTTTAAAAATCTATAAATTTAAGTTTTTAAAACTTATGTATCAAAATATATATATATATATATATACACACACACATTATTATTGTTATAATTAATAAATTGAGTCCATTTTTGCTTTTAGTTTTTATCATAGTTAATTTATTTATTTTTATGATATCATATTTAAATTTAAATAAAATCTTTAAATTTTAACTACAATAATTCATCTTTGATTCATTGACCATGCATTTTTCAAAATTAGGAAATTGTATTGTTTTCTTAAAATACAATATTTTTAAGGTTTTCTTATTTCTTCAAAATAGGACAGCGACTCCTAGTCTTTTAAAAAACCCAATCGAAGTGATCCTTTAAATTGAATGATTTTTTTTTTTTTTAATTATAAAATATCACCATACATACAAGAATGTTAAAAATTATATTATATGAACCCATCATGTTTGGTTGGTAGTAGTTTTTTTTTTTGGATTGACAACATGTTTGGCTTGCAGTCATAGTTATCAAAATTGGATTGGTCATGCAGTACATTACGTTTAATTTTATGAGGTTTGGGATCATAAGGCATGGTACTTAACCACCTAAACTACCCTAACCAATTATGTTTGATTAGTAGTATAAATTGAGTAAATTTAAACTACCCTAACCAATTCTTTCACTCTTTTTTTTTTTTTCTTTATTTTGAAACGGATGATTTTATTTGCATGATAAATTATTGGCAACGCCAATTTATTACCTACACCTACTACTAAAATTTTAAAATTTAATTTATTTTTTTACACTCTCCATGATACCAAAAATTACTCCCACCCCAACCAAATCTAAATTACTATTGGTATTTCTCCATTTTCTTCGTGTTAAGAAAAAGACAACTCCATCAAAGTATTGAGGATGATTGCTTGTAATGAAGAGGAAGATGAGTCCATGGGCTGTAAGCCTGTACCAGTAGGAGCCCATGTACTCTTCTTCTTTTCCATTGAATAAAAGTTTTTATTGAAGCTAAAATTATGATGCTCCCTTTGTGTCAAGCCTGTACCTTTAGGAGCCCTTTTCTTCAACTTGAAAACAATCTCAAGTTTTAAGTAGTAAAATTTTGAGTTTTCATTTTAATTGCTTGGTAAATTTTAAGGGTTCTCTCAGAGAATATTAAGTATAATGTTTAAATTTTGGGATACTAAAGTGGGATTAGTTGTTAAGTTCCCAACCTTACTAATATATACTCAAACACAATCATAAGTTTTCAATCCAAAAGTCCCAAGCTATTTATTGAATGCCCAAATGTGTATGAAGCTTGAGAAAAATTAATTATTATTATTATTTTTTGGTAATTTAAGATATTATAAAACATTAAGAAAAAGTAAAGGAAGTTATGGGGGGTTTTGTCTTAAACATTAAATAAATTAGCCCTTTTCCCCCTCAATTCATTCTTAGAAGATAACCATTTAAATATATATATTACAGAAAAATAATTACATTGAAAAAATAAATTTCTCAAAATTTGCAAATTAGCCATTATGATCAGTAGTTAAAATCAGTTTGGACGAAATACTACTAAAAATGACTGTGTATATAAGCCACTTAGGACTTGGGCTAGTCTAATGGTGAGAGTGTAAGGAATACAAGTTAGGATTAAGCTAAGTTAAGGTGTCGAATTCCCTCCAATGTAAAAAAAAAAAAAAAAAAAAAAAAAAGACTGTGCATATATCCATTAATTCATAACAAATTAAAATGGAATCATTTTTTTGAACATTTTGAATCAATCATCATTTATATCTATAAGATATAAACTTGATAAGAGGGGAAAAAAATAGAAATTATAAAAAAAGAAAGAAAACAAAAACTATTTTTCTTCTATGCCTTCAAAGTACATCCAAATGGTAACCATTTAGCCTAATGTAAACCACATTTGAATCCTTATTTTGTTAGCTTCAATCTCACAAAACCAGCTTATTGAAAGGCAGAAGAAATTCAACAAAAATCAGTAAGAAATCCAGTCAGGAAACACACACACTCTTGTAAGAATACCAAAAGCAACTTCAAATCTTTTGGATAGGAATACCACATCTGTATCCATCTTTACCCAGTAAAACTAATTAAGAGAACGCTTAGATGACCTTCCACGCGTACCGTCCAGATTTATCCTCACAAAAGCAATCGATCCTTGATATTACGTACTGACCAATCAGAACCCACTTACGCCTGAACCGGGGATACGTTCACCTCCTATAAATTGAAAAGAGTCTTCTCGAATGTCGTTAAGAGTTCATCGTTTTACGAGTCGACTCAGTTGTATATCGAGTTTCTGTGTTTGATTAGTGATGTCAGCCACCGTAGAAACCGAAGTTGTCACAACCGAGGAGCTGATGGTGGAGGTTGCAGCGGCGGAAGTGCCGCCACCGGCGGTAAAGGCTGCAAAGGAGAAGAAGCCGAAGGCTCCGAAAGAGAAGAAGCCTAAAGCTGCCAAAGCTTCTCCTCATCCTCCTTACTTTCAGGTAATAACTTTTGACAAATACATTTCCATGTGTATATGTTTCGATTTGATCATACCTTTGATTTTGATTCTGCAAAAAACTCCTTTGTTGTGCTGATTTTGAAAAATTTTCTGATTTTTTTAAAAAGAAAAAGACCTATGGATACTTTAAGAAATCGTGTATTTAATTATTGGTTTATGATCGATTATACAGTAGGAATTTTTGTGTGTTTTAACTATTGATTTATGATCGATTATACAGATGATTAAGGAGGCTTTGTTGGCGCTCAACGAGAAGAGTGGTTCGAGTCCGTATGCTATAGCGAAATACATGGAAGAGAAGCACAAGGCGGTTCTTCCTGCGAATTTTAGGAAGATTTTGGCTCTTCAGTTGAAGAATTCTGCAACTAGAGGAAAGCTCACCAAAGTTAAGGCTTCGTACAAGTTGTCTGAGGCAGGTAAGAAGGATAATGGAACTGCGAAAGTTGCGAAGATCGATGCAGCGAAGGAACCTAAGCAAGCCAAAGCTACCACCGCTCCGAAGACGAGGGAGGTGAAGAAGTCAGAGACGAAAAAGAAGGCGGCGAAGCCTGCAAAGAAGGTTGGGACGAAGAGGACGAGGAAATCAACAGCAGCGAAGCCGAAGCAGCCAAAGTCTATCAAGTCCCCTGCTGCTAAGAAGGCCAAGAAGGCTTCTGCTTAGGCATAGAAACTAATAAACTCAAACTACTCACTGTGAATATGGAAAGTGACTGTTTTTGAATAAAGTGTTTGCCGGAATCTGAACATAATGCGATGTATCCTGCAACTTTAGGTTTTAATGGAACTGATCGAATTTTGTAGTTTGCTTTAGTAAATTCAATAGACATCTCTCTCTTTTTCCCTGCACGGATAATTCTTCATTTCTGGATGCGTGTTTTTTGTTTTCACGTTTTTTCTCTCTTCGTACTTTGATTTATGCTTTTGGTTTGTAAAAGCATTTCGGAATTGGTTGCTTGTAGACTGCAAACGAGCCAAGCTTTGCGTTAGTTAAGCTTGGCTTGGTAAAAAATTATATTATTTAAGTTCGGTTAGAGCTTAGGTCAGAGGTTATGTTAATCGAGTCGAGCTTTGGACGTTTGAACTTGGCTCATTTGTTCACAAGCTTATTCGCAAACAACTTGATTCATTAGCAATTCAATTCAATTCAATTCTAAATTCTAAATTACAACAGGGAAAGTTAATCATTAATATAGGAAGATCTAAACAATGGCTTCTATGTATTGAAAATAAAAAATTAAAGTTAAAAAATAAGTCGATATATATTGAACTTATTTAAGTCTAAATTTATATGAGCCAAAATACAAGGTAATTTATAAGTTTGTTTATGAGCTTAATGATGAGTTTGTTCATGAATATAAACGAGTTGAGTCTAGGTGTTTTTGAGCTTGATTTGTTTATTAAACGAGCTTAAATTTTAAGCTTTAGTTTGGTTTGTTTACCAAACGAATAAATTCAAATGAATCCTTACCAAATATGCTTGCGACTATTTCGTGAACGGTTTGACTTATTTACAGCCCTAATTGCCTATTTCGTGAACGGTTTGACTTATTTGCGATTCTCAATATTGCCTCACATCATGAATCCTGTTGAATGGAACTATGACGATATCCAATCTTCAGGAATTGTGTTAGATGAGTAATGCAGCATATTAGCTCTACAATGAATCCCTACCCTACAAGTGTCAATGAGAGGTTTTTTTTTTTTTTTTTTTTAAAAAAAGGAGTTTTTATTTTTTTTTTTTATTGTAAGCATACTTGTAACAATGTATAGCATTTTTTTTTTTTTTTGGGTGGCTAGCCAATATTTTTTCATTTTTGTAGGTTGTGTTGGTTCGTTGCATGTAAATATTAAATAAAGAAAAAAGAAAAGAGAGAATATATCGTGCCTGTTTGGATTGACAATCACAAGCTGGAAAAGCAGCTTCTTAAAGCACTTCTACAGTTTTGGCCCGCTTGGCAAACTTTGAAGCTGATTCAAAATCACAAAAATGTGATTTTGGGAGAATCCGGTTCCAAGGTGATTCACAAGTTGCTTTTGTGATTTTATTATTGAAATACCCATTTTGCCCTTTAACAATTAACTCCAACAAAATTTATTCCTTCCATATCCCACCCTTAACTCACTTTTATATTAATATTTATAAACCTTCACACTTACCTTTTATATTAATATTTTAAATTTTAAATAAAATATTATTTATTATTTTATTATTAACTATATTTATATTATATTTATTTATAATTATAAATAAAATTATTTTTAATTTTATTGCCAAGGGTAATTGTGTCAATTCATAATTAAAAGCAACTGTTTTATATAAATATCCAAACAAACAGTAAAAGCACTTCTAGTGCCAAAAGCATTTTAAAATAGAGTATCCAAACACAACTGACTTCTAATTCTGCTTCTCTTCTACTTCTGCTTCTATTTCCAAATGGACCCATCAGAACGTGACAGTTATTACTATTGTAATAAACTCCATTATACTCTTAGTGGCTGAAATTGGACTATTGTTACTTTTTATAATTATAATTATAAAATGGCATGCTAGGTGATGCACTCTTGAGGACATAAAAAATTATCAAAGATATACTTCTAATACTACTATCCTTCTTTTATTTTTTGTCTCATCTCATTGAGATCTTATTATACTTGGTAGAATATTTTATATATAGGTGGTAATTATAGTCATTTTCACAAGACTTTTTTGTGGTGGTAGTGTATTAAATGAAATATGGATTTGTTAATGAGTTTTGTGCGAAGATATGAAAGAAAGTGATAAAAATAAAAAGATTTTTGTAATTAAGGGCCAAAAATTAAAAAAGAATGTTGGCGAAGGAAATCGTTCACAGTCCAAATGCTCTTTATAAGAAAGTGAAGGAAAAATAAATGAAGGCTTATGTGGTATCATTAATTGTTGCTAGGGCTTTCCTACTGGATAAGCTCTGTGCTTAACATGCCTAGCTACTTAGTCAATGTGACTAAAAATGACGGTCAAGAGTGGGGTGAAGAGCTCTAACACATCAACCGTTTTGAGATCAGGCAATGAGCTCATGCCATGTGTTGCACTCGTATTGTTCCATTTGTCGGCTCGAGGAAGGTTGAAAATTTCCCTCTTCAAAAATGATGCCATGATTAACATGAAGAAGATCATCGGATGATGACAGGGTTGGGATATATATTGTCCCAATCAGTTTAATATGTTTAATTTATGGTTACTATTATACTATAATCAAATAATAATAATATTATAATACCATTGGTTTCTTTTATATATATATATATATATATATAAAGAAGAGAACCCTAACTTAAATAGATAAATTATTATTTTTTTGATACGAGGGAACCCACCAAGGCAAGACTACTTAGTGACCCACTCCTGACAGGTAAAACTCTGAATGTACAAGTCACATCTTCTGACATGCACATCCCTTAAGTCGCGAAGTAATTACACTAGCAAAGAATCAAATTCGTGACCTTCGGATTTACGGTTCGTCACAAGCCTACCCATCACCACTGAGCTACCACGGGAGGGGGTAATAGATAAATTATTGATATAGTGTATTTTAATTATTAATCAATAAAGAAGTTTGAATATTTGTATTTGGACTACAAGTTATATGCATAAGTATAATTATAATATATATATATATATATATATATTAAATTAAAGTAGATAAATGGGACCGGAAAGAACCGCTTGAAAAAGAATTTGTTGAAATAAATTCCGAGCCCATCCCAATTCCACCAGAATTATGAATTTGAGAGGCCATTGGAGAAAGGGGTGAGCATCGGCCGGTTCAACCGGTTTTGGTAGTATTTTTGGACTGAACCGAACACCTTCGGTTTGGAAAAATGGCAAACCAAAACCGACCATAAAAGGCTTTAAACCATTAGTCATCGGCTCGACTCGGTGCATATTTTTTCGGTCGGTGTAATCGGTTTTAGGCTATTGTAAAAGTATGAACATTGCTGGAAATCTAGAAAAAAAAAAACATTCTAACCTCTTGCTTCTGCTGCTGTTGCTGCTGGAAATCTGGAACATCAATTGGATCTTGTTAGTGGTAGATAGAACGAACATAGATATGTATATGTAAAGATATAGCTACACATGTACTCAGAATGAAACCTAAAGTTACATGGCTTTCAATTATCCATATAAATATGCATAATTATAAATATCAATCTATATCATGTATGAATGTGCATAGCTTGCTTGAAGAATATTTCCTACAAAAAATTGTGATAACAATCAGTTACCTCATAGTTTGCATCAAAATAAAGACATTTGGAGTTTTACCATCCTTTTTAAGCATATCCAATAGTACTTCCATTGCCTACCATCACGAACAAACAACTTAGTATAAAATGGCAGTAGGATGCTTAATTCACAGTAGAATCCATAATAACTTCTCAAGAAATCACAACTGGTCAAAAGAATTCATAATAACTTATAATCCTGAATCCTAACACTAATCAATAGAATCCATAACAACTTCTCAGGAAATCACAACTAGATTTTGAATCCTCAAAAAATAACCTCCAATGAAATTCCCCCAACATCAACATCAATCTACACAAATTCTTGAAAAAGTCTCACATGTTCCATGAATTTCCACACAATTACCTACAATGAACCTGATATTTAATACCATTTCAACAAAATCCACACCAAATTGACAGAAAATCTCAAATAGGTCCTAAATTCTTAAGAGATTACCTTCGACAAAACCCAAATTCTACCATCAATCAACAAAGCCCACACCAAATTCTCCGAAATTTTCAAAAGGGTCTTAAATTCTCACAAAATCATCTTCAAAAATATCAAATGGGGTCTTGGATTAAAATAGATTTCCTTACAACAAAACCCAAATTATAACATCAATCAACAAAATTCACACAATATTTACACAAAATCTCAAATGGGTCTTAAATTCATTCAAAATTACCTTCGATAAAACCCGAAAACTGTGTCAAGAAGGTATTGATATGGTCCTGTAGATATAACCAACAGCGCCAAACCCACCAACAACACCCATAAGCAAAAGACCAGCCAAAAGGGTACCTTTAACAGCAGTCTCACTCTCCAATCTTGCTTCACCATTTCCATAATCCCCATCTCCTTTACGCTTGTCACCATCGTCATCACTCTTGGGGTTCAAGAACCACCTGATGCTCTGTGGAGGATGTGCATTGTTGGGAGTAGTCTTGCGAAGGGTCTGTTTCTTGGTTGGTTTGAGAGAAGAGCATGTCTTGAGGAAATGAAAGCGCTTCGGTTTGAAACTGAAAAGGAATGAAGATGTTGGAGAGAAGCAAGAATTTGGTGTTGTGAGGAGAGGTGGTGGAGGGGCATAAGGGCCTGTTTACTTGGTGAAAATTTTCGTAATTTTTATTTTTATTTTCAATAAAAACAGAAAACGGTCTAAAAAATGCGTTTACTTGTAAAAAATGAAAACTATTTTCAAGAAAATGAATTCAGTTTTTAAGAAAATGTGAAAACATCAAAAAGACGTTTTTTGTATTTTTACGAAAAACTAAAAACAATGGTTATATTGTGGCAATGCTTATAAGCATGGAAAAAATTATGTAGACCAACTGTAAAACCAAAAAATAAAAATAATAAAACATATATAGAGATAATATATAGTTTTAGTAAATGCATTTATACTATTTTTAGATTTTGAAAACAGTTTTAATTTTTGTAAAGTAAACACATTTTCTAAATTTTGAAAACCGAAAATGAAAACTGCTTTTAAAAAATTTTCATAGAAAATAAAAATTATAAAAATTTTCAAGAAGTAAACAGGCCATGGCCTCAGGGTGCGCATTTTAAGTAGGGATTATGGTGTAGGATAAAAGGGGGCTCTGGAGAGTGCCATGGAGTAGTGTTAAGTGGTGGTTCACATTTGATTTTGGAGTCAGGGTGAGAGGCTATTGGGGACTTTACTGTGTACTGCCTCGGTCGGTTTCGGTGACCGTCGGTGGGAAAAAGGTAACATCGTAGACTAACCGGGATTTACCGGTTTTCAATTTTAGCAAACCAAACAAACCATATACCTTTTAAAAACCGTTCAATTTCGGTCCAAACGGTTCGGTTCGTCGGTTTTGATCGGTTTTTGACCACCCATAGTTGGAGATGCCTTATTATCGTTCTTTTTTTTGGGCCGGATTGAAGGCCCAAGTCAAAATATGATGGACCACTTACATGCCCAACAAAGGCCCTAATCCCTACAACAAGCAAGATTTTACAAGAAACACGGTCCACTTAAATGTCCAATAAAAGGGCCCTAATCAGAATTAACCCAATAAAAAACCGTTCGATCCCAACAGCCCGATCCAACCGCTCCTATAAAGCACAGCCCCTTCCTTTTGTTGTTCTGTTTACGGTCGAAATATTTGAACGAACAAATCTCCTTCCTTCGTTTGGTAATCGAAGAAATTCCAAACCCTAATTTATTCTTTCTCCGATCTATTTGCATTCTGAAATTCTTTCTCTCCAATTCGTTTAAATCTAATCAAGCTTTCCGACAGTGATCTACAGGTAATTTGGGTTTCGTCTTGTGATTTTAAGGAAATGGCGCGTACGAAGCAAACCGCTCGCAAATCCACTGGAGGGAAGGCTCCCAGGAAGCAACTCGCCACAAAGGTATGATTTTTCTTGTTCTATTGTCTTCGATCTTTCTGTGTAATGTGTAAATTTTGATTTCTTCTTTTGTGACTTGTGTATATTTTCTTCTTTCTTTTCATTATCGTTAGTTTTTTTTTTTTTTTTTGGTGTTTTACTTCAAACCTACGGGTGATTGACTTTAGTTTGGATTTAATTAGGGTTCGCAACATCTTTTGGTTTATATTTTTAATTTTTTGGATTTAAATTTAATTTGATTTCTCGTGTTTTTATTATTATTATTCTATATTCTGGATTCTTTCTTTGAACCCCCGTTTGGTTTCCGAGAAACTGTTTGAACGAAGAGAAAGTATAAATTTGATTTTTTTTTTTCATTTGTTGTGGACCAAACAACAATTTTTTAAATTTTATTTTAAGAAAAAAGATTAAAAAATTTCGTTTCTTTTTTGAGTTTTCTCGGGAACAAAACTTAGGATTCTGATTTCCAAACTTGATATATTTTCCTTTGCATGTGAAGGCTGCAAGAAAGTCAGCACCTACCACCGGAGGAGTCAAGAAGCCTCACCGTTACCGCCCCGGAACGGTCGCTCTTCGGTACGAGTGTTTCATTCATTTATTACTCCATACTTATTTTCCTCTTCTCACCTGAGAAATCTTAATATTGTTTTTCCTTATTATCTTGAATAGTGAAATCCGAAAGTACCAGAAAAGTACCGAGCTCTTGATTCGCAAGCTGCCTTTTCAACGCCTTGTCCGTGAAATTGCACAAGACTTCAAGGTAATAATAATCTTCCTGAAAGGTTCATATTCTTTCTTCTCTTTTCTATTTATGTATTGTGTTTTAATTCATCGTTTTTGATTTATTGTTCTTGTTTAGACGGATTTGAGGTTCCAGAGCCATGCAGTTCTTGCACTCCAGGAGGCTGCGGAGGCCTACCTTGTTGGTCTGTTTGAGGATACAAATCTCTGCGCTATCCATGCCAAGAGGGTGACTATCATGCCCAAGGACATCCAGCTTGCAAGGCGAATTCGCGGTGAAAGGGCTTAAATGTTGATTGATTTTTATTAATTTAGGTTTTTACAATCATGCAATGCTACTATGATGTTTGATATGGAATTCTGATCTGTATAATAGTCTACGTACTGTGTCACTGTTACTGATACTATTTCATTTACTTTTTAAGCGAACATATATGTGCTATTATAGTATTATCTGGAGCCTCTATTATTTTCTTTAACTGTTTTTTTCCTCTCATCTTTGCTTTGATTTTGTGCCCTGAATCTGAGTTTTCTTTTTTAATTTGTGCTTTGGTAGTGGTTATATCATCTTCTGAGTTTTTGTTCTTGATTCTGATAGCGGAATTATTTGTAGTATGGATATGGCTTAGGAGGGGCTGTTTAATTTGTTGAGGTTCATCATATGTTGAACATTGATACATCCTATGTATGATGAACAAGTCGTGGCGGACTTGTTCTAGAACATTAGGTATATATATATTTTTTCTAGTTGTGCATCGGTAGTGCCTCCTCTCTCTGGAGTATACCTGTATTGTCGTTCAATGTTTTTAGGCAACTGAATGGAACATTGATGGATGAAGGGGAACTAACCCTTTGATCGAGGACTCTGGTGAGTGGAGTTTGGAAAGGGAATCCTTGTCTGGTTTGGAGGAGGAATGTGCTTTTATGTAGAAAACAAGTATGTGGAGGGAGGGAGGGATTTGGTACCTCATGCAACGACCTCTGAAAGCTTGAATTGGTTCTTGTTTGTTCTGCCATTCCACCAAATGAATCGGCAAGATCAATTTTTAATAGAACCATTTGCATTTACGTTGTTCTCCTTTCTTCTTCATGAATGACTAGGATTGATTTATACCACGGACTACTCTTCTATAATGATAGTTATGTCATCCATATTTGTAGTTGTTTCTTGCTTTGACAATGCACATATATTTAGAAATCTCTCTATGGGATTTGTTGTAGTCTAAAATTTCTTACTGTGTCAGTCACCTGTTCTTAGCCATTGTGAATTGTGATTCATGGCCAATTCAAATAGGTTCGTTTCATTCAGCTCCCCCATTGCTCAGACAAGGGTTTGGATATCTTCCGTTTGAGCATCATCCCTTCACCTGGCTTTCAACTAAGTAGGATTCTGTAAACCACACCTGTTAAAATTGAGCTGGTCTTATTCCAACATGTAGCCTTCCAATTACCCCAATCTCTCTGTTTTATTTATTTTTTTTAAGTAAATAAATAATTTTTTGTTCTAGAATTGGAATTTACTTTAAAACAAAACTTCCGATCACTTCTGTGCTTCAGATTGAGGGGTGGGACTCATCTGGCTTTGAGCATAATACTTCTTTCGAACCAAATCATGCTGAATGGTCAGTCGATATCAATTTTAACAGCTACATAAGCTCGGTGGATTGAAATGTTGACTATTAGCTTGAGGAGGAGGTTGGTGTCAGTTGTGTTTTGGTTCTTATGTTGTATTAATTAGTGAAAGCATGGTAGATATTCTCTTGCACCTGGATGAGGATAATTTATTACAGAGCACTACTACTGATTTGATCCCATTTTCAACTTTGGGTTTGGAAGTTAATTCGAGTATGTTGTGGGATGGGAAATGTTCACCTCTGCATGAAAATTACGGGGTATGGACACTTGAGCAGGATTCCTTCTTCAAATTTGCTACCCATTTGCTGTTGTGTTGGCTTGTAAACATTTGATTGTGTTGCCTTGTAAACATTTGACATCAAAATTTGACTTCATAGTTTAGGCCCAGTTTACTTCGTTAAATTTTTTACAATTTTTATTTTCTGTGAATTTTTTTTTTTTAAATAGTTTCATTTTCAGTTTTCAAAATTTAGAAAATGTGTTTACTTTGCAAAAATTAGAACTGTTTTTAAAATCTATAAATAGTGTAAATGCATTTACTAAAATTATATATTATCTTTATTTGTTTTATTATTTTTATTTTTTGGTTTGACATTTGGTCTATATTTTTTTTTTCTATATTTATAAGCATTGCCACCATATAAACCTTATTTTTAGGTCCCGTGAAAATACAAAAAAATGTCTTTTAGATGTTTTCACATTTTCTTAAAAACTGAATTCATTTTCTTGAAAATAGTTTTTATTTTTTACAAGTAAACACGTTTTTTAGACCGTTTTCAGCTTTTATTGAAAATTAAAATTAAAATTGTGAAAATTTTCACAAAAGAAAAAGGACTTAAGATCCATTGGGCTTTAAGTTTTTAACTGTTGCCTTAAGATCCATTGGGCCTTAAGTTTTTAACTGTTGATACTGGGATTGACCCTTTCTTATTATGTTGTAAAGGCATCTCTTTGGTTTGCATCTCTTTGGTTTGACACTTCAATTCTGATTGACTAATAAGAAACTTGGTTTTGGGTAAATGCAACAGATTTTGCCTTAATATTAATTTGTCAAGTCAACCCCTTTATAGTTTTTAGACTTAAATTGAGTTGGACCGACAATTCCTTTGCTGCCGACAGTGCTTTTTATTTTTATTAGGCATTGTCGTTGAATTGTTCCATGAAAATGGGATTATGAATCCAAGTTGGCAGACAATATGAGCTCTTTTTATAATTTATTTATTTGGGTTGGGTGATTTCAAGAGCTTTCATTGATTTCTCTCTCTCTGCAAATTGATTTCTCTCTCTTACAAAATTAGATATTATGACCAAGCAAATGGTTGCAATAGGCTAGGTTTAATGTGGTAACATCGCTCTGTCATTCCGCTGACAAGAAACGCTCCTAAAGAGAAGATCAAAAGAGGACAATAATAATCTTGGCAGCCAGAGAAAGCTAAGCCAGCCAATAGAGCATACTCCTAAATAAGAAAAATTAAACCCATAGTACTATCACCTGATAGGTACAAATGGTTGCAATAGGCTAGGTTTAATGTGGTATAATCCATCCTCTTTTGAATGGGAATTCAATTCTCTTCTGAATGCGAATTTGGGTTAGATTAGGTTTATGATTTGACTTAAATAATGTTCTTGACCTTTTCAAATTCAACTTTCTCACATAGTTGGAAGTCTTCTTCCAAATTGATGGGCTGTGTTGGAGATAAGCTTTGGATCTGTTTGCGCTAGCTTTTTTAAAATCATTTTTGGAATTTAAAATTTCACTTGATTTAAAGAAATGGAATGACAATCATTTTTAGGTATCTTGAGAGTGATTTGAAAATAACTTTAGAAAAGCTAAGGCAAAAGTGATTTGAATATAAAAATCCTATTATGTAAACATATGATTTGAATATAATTTTAAAAGGATATGCGGATAAAAGGTCTTTTATTACCGATTTAAGTTGTCTCTACATGTTGAGCTCTCGTTGGTATCAATTCTTTCCATCTTTCAAGCTCAATCCAGCCTGATTTTTGAATGGATTGAAATTTTTTTTATAGTGCAAACTTGAATATGGTTTGAAAATTTCCAACCCAATTTCAAGTCGTGTTAGAAGATTGAGCACATTGTCGGCAGGTTTAAGTTGTCGGCAGCCAATTCCCCACATCATTCCAATTACAATGCATGGAAAATTAATTCATTCCTTCTTGCATTCACTTGCCTCATTGTGATTGGTGATTGAACTCAACTCTGTCAACTTGGCATCTCTCAATTTGGAACCTCTCAAATGATTATTGCTTTCTGAATGTTGTTGAGAGATAGAGAGAGAGAGAGAGAGAGAGAGAGAGAGGGGTGGTGGTATGAGGGTTTTTTACCTTATCTTGCATGAAAAGCTCATCAAAGAAGGGGGTGGCCTTTGCATTGTTGGGTGCCATCATAGGTATCATTGTTCTCCAAAAAGGAAGCTCGGTTTAGTCAACCATTTTACTAATTGCTGTCCCTTGCTCTCTCGCTCTCACTCTCTCACACACACACATTCCCAAAGCTTAAAAACACCACTTAACGTGGGGAGCTTTTTGGTTGGCCCATAAGCTAGCTTCATCCCATACAACCAAGCCTCAAATAGCATGTGTACCAATTATTTATTTATTTCCACTTTGGACAATCAAGTGTAACAATCAGATAATAGGCGAGATAATACAATTCTTTTTGGCACCAGTGATGATTCGACATCGTTTCAATGCACTCATTTCATCCAACGTGATTGGTCGGACCCCTCCCTCTTCTTGGAGGGCCAAGTAGGACATCTCCCTTTGTGAATGGTCGGCCCCCTAATGACTGATGACAAATACAAGGGAAAAAGACTCGCTCTCTGTGCTTAAAAGGAATCATAGTTATCATAAAGTATGAGAGAAAAGGGTAACAAAATATAAGTATTAATGTGGAGGGGAATATTATTAATTACAATAATGTCAAAGACATTAATTATGAAGCCTTAATAGCTGTTTGTTTCGACAGAATATGCTTAGACTTAATTAAATTTTGGACAGCAGTTTATTAATAAGATCAACAGATCCTTTAAACTAGGTTACAGCTCCTTTTAACCCATTATAGCATATGTTGCCAAAGGAATTTTCTCCAAATGTGGGAATGCACGTCACTAGATCGATCGACCAGGTAAATAATAACAAAATCAAATTAAACCGATCAGATTTATCTTCAACTATTTAGATTTTTGAGCTTTCCAAAATAAGAAGATCGCTACCAATGTTACAAATGGTACCCACATTTCTATCTAGTCTTGTAGTGTTGCACCCCATCAATATGTTAGCAAAATGGGTATCAAGATAGCAAACACCACACCACATCAAAATGCAGATTAGTACGTAGCAATTGCATCACTGGGGTTTGGCAATCATTCTTAATATAATGGTAGAACTACACTTTGATATGGAATGTCACTGTTGTTCATTGAACCGAAATGTTATGGAAAGGTGATTCACATGCCCCCGCCCTTGGTGGAATTAGTGCAGCTACTGCTTGTTCACATTGCCAGGCTAGGGGTTGATCATTTCCAAATTCTGAATTCATTAGTGCTAATAATAAAAATTAAATAAAATAAACGAATATGTGTACAGGGTGACAAGTACGTACCATTGAGATGGCGGAAAATTAGAAGAAGAAAACAAAAAGACAATCAGGGCCTTTTGAAGACATGTATATATAAATTAACTTTCGGTACTCTCTAGACCTTAATTAAAAGTTGTATGGGTTAATTATTCATTTCCCAGTGTGTCAATATCAATAGTAAAAATATATAAATAGGCATTGAGATGGATCATTAAAGGGGCCCATTAGCTAGAATATTGTTAATTAATTAATTAAGTACCGTTTGGCACTCACATTCACAATTAATTAAATAATTATAGGAGGGTAATGTCTCAAAGTTAAGGTATTTACTAAACCTATTCTCATTTCTTTAATCCAAAATTAATTAAGAAAATTTTAATAAGCTGTGATGGTCTGAGTTCAGTGATGTGTGGCACTAAGTGGACATGTGAAGCTAACAGGGTCAAAATGTCCATGAAGACAAAGCATGCCCTAAAACTGCGCATGCTAGACAAGCCATGGGTGGGACCCACCAATTCACATCCTCATGTTTCCATGCTTACCTGATCAATCCATTCAATCAACCTTTCTCACGTTCTCTAATTCCTAATCTTCAATTCTTTCTTTCTAGTTCATAGAGATTCCTTTTTCACTTCTCAATTCCCACTGTAGACAGTACTACTCCATCTTGAGTTCTATTTCCCTTTTTATTTGCGCACAACCAAACATGGTGTTAATTTCTTATTGTCGTTTATGACAATGGTTTCCACTTTCTTGAACTTTCTCATTTACATTGATGAATTTGTTTAAAAAATTATAAGTAAAACTCAAAAAAATAATTAAAATTATTCCCTGCTCCATCCCCTTCCTTTTTATTTTTTCCTCGTTGAAGGAGATCTAAAATATGCCATTACTAATTATCTTACTGGCTATTAATTTGAAGTCATTCTTCTTTTAAGTTGATTCTGACAAGGCCTAGCTCTGGTTAGCCACATACAACAAAGTATATATAGACTGTGAAACTTGAACATACTCAATGGGGAAGGTAAGATTGAGATTGATAATGCCTCAACTATATATACTAATTTTCAGACTTTCCACAACTTAATTTCTATAGACCCTTCAAAAACTTCTTGTTGTAGTTGAAGTTCTAGTTTCAATCCAGCTATATATATATGGTCCTTGGAATTCCATCATTTAAGTTCTGTCACAAAGAAAAATAAAAAATGAAGAAAAAAAGAAGAAAAATTCTTTCTCAAGGCCGGACTTGATCGATCATTGGCTGGTTTAATAGAAAACTACAATAAATCAAGGACATTGAAGTTAAGCGAGTTCATTGACGCGCTAACTGCATATTTGTAAGAGACGAAGAGGCTGCTTGCTCTCAACGATCTTAGGGAATCATGCGTGGTTCAAATAGTTGAGATGAATGTAAGTGGCATGCACCAATTATTATTTCTACTATAAACTTAAATCATGCATAACTTTTTTTTATTAGCATATATTACACATTCATGAACTCAATCCCTTTTCTATTCCAAATAAATGACTAAACAATCATTGTTCTTTTTTGGAAAATGACAAAACAAATTATAAACAGCTATTAATGCTTCATAATGTCTTTGACATTCTTGTAAATAATAATCCTCCATGTTAATACTTATTTTGTTACCCGTTCCTCTCATACTTTATGAAAATCAGTGAGGCCGGGCTAGACGCCTTATAATCATCCGCAATTGGCCAATTGCCAGAGAAAAAGCCAAGGAGGTGGGTTGTCAATTAACCAACACTCTCAGTCCTCACTCTCAATTGATATGTTGTTGCATGCATGTTGTAAGTGTTTATATGTATATACATATATTTATATACGCTGTATCACCGCATATATGGTTATATTGTGTAGCATATAATCATTACCTACCGGAAAAGATGGTGTATATTGTATAGCATGTATATATATATGTTTATCTATGAGTTTATGAAGCTAGCTAGCATAATTCAATAAAAGGTTCTGACTTATAGATCTATTCATACAAATGAACATCTATGTTATCAGCCTTATCATCATCATCATCAACTGATCCTCTTTCCCAATTTCCCATCTGCAATCTATTCTCTGACCTTCAAATGATTTTTGCTACCATGACCCATGTCATTCTTGAGATTGCTCTCTCTTTTCAGCTACCTTTGATTTGCAAATGAATAATCATCCCAATTGATTCTAGAAAAGTGGAAAACACTTAAGCAAGTGATATCTGTATATTGTGATATATATAGCTGGAGAGAGAGAGAGAGAGAGAGAGAGAGAGAGAGAGTTTCTTATCACAACCATATTTTTACAGAATATATGTCCCCATTATCCATCAACATTAAAGGTTATAAGCAACACCAATAAGAACATCGTCATCTCTCTCTCCTTATTTCTCAAATATGCATATTCCAATATCACAATCAGAGCTTGAACCCAAGAATCCATTCAACTTGTTCCCCTCATCCCTTCCACTCTGCAATAACAGCAAGGCCATATCTGAATTTTGATGCTCTCCGAAGCTCGAAACTCCATCACCCTCATATCTCTCTTCTTGACTCAATTGAGAAGCCACAAACTTGTCAAGGGCCCTCCAATCTGTCACTTTCTCTGTGTTTTGGCACCCTATATTATTAATATTAATATGCTCTTCCTCTTCATTGTTTTCTGATATGAGAGATATTGAGCTTGGCCTCTTTATTAATGGAAGAGATGGGCTTTCTAGCTGAGGAAGTTGCACAAAGTTATCAGAGTGCATGAAATTCAAATTATCCGCTTCTAACTCTTGCTTGCATAAGAAACTCTGGGATAAGAAGTTTTGAGGCTGCCCTGATATATAATCAATTGGATCCACTACTGAGCTCACACCACTTGGTTCATCATAAAAGTAGCTTGAGTCCCACCCTTCAATGCTCTTGGTTTGGCCGCTGGTTCTCTTCTTGAATGCTCGGCAGACCACCCATCCTTCTTCCTGCAAAAGCTTCAGTAAAGTTTAGAAGATAAAAAGAGAGAATTTTATCATTTTGTATCTTTATATATATATATATATATATATAAAATTTAAAAATATTAGACTAAATTTTTTAAACCAAATGATGTGACAGTAAACAAATGCATTTTTGAAATACACAAAAGAAAAAGTTCTATTATACCGGCATATCATTTGATTAAAAAAAATTGGTCCATCTAACATTTTTTTTCTAATCGAAACAAGTACATGGGAAGCTGACATTTTGTAAAGGAAAAAGTAATCTTCCTTTTTTTCCTTTGCTTTTTTATTTTTTTGGTGTGTGTGCGCATGTATGCATACTTTGGATTTTTGTAAGTTTCTTTCTGTTTGCTAAAGAGAAGTAGTTGATTGTGGAAACGTTGCTAAAGAGGACCAAAATAGAGGAGAATTGGAAAATTTCTTTTGACGAACTGAAGGAGGAGAATGCTCATACTTGAAAAGAAATTGGAAGAAAGCTATTCATATGCTTTAAGAATAATAACTTTTGACTTAGAAATGGTAAGAGTCACTGTTCCTTAAAATTCATTGATTTCGCAATGAAAGAAAAGCAAAAGCGATTTCGTCTCTCATAAACTGTAAATTTAGGTCTTGTAAGACAAATAAAACGTAACAAAACATGCATTTACATTTATTACAAATTCTTTTTATCAAGAGTTCATAAAGCATTTCGCTAGCATAAAAAAGGAAGAGAGAGAGAGAGAGCTTCTGTATGTAGATGAACTGATAGTAACCGATTCCAAACCTGAACTGCAAACTCTTCTCCAATGACAATATGAGAGAGAAAGTTCCACACTTTCAATGGAGAGAGAAGAAAGTTTCACTTTATATGTCAAGAGCGGCTATTCAAAACTGGTTAGCATGTTGGAAGGCTTTGAGAGAACATTTTTCACACACATACATATGTGTGTGTGTGTGTGTGTGTGTGTGAGAGAGAGAGAGAGAGAGAGAGAGAGAAATTTGTCAAACCTCCCCATTTGATATATAGCCAGATTTAAAATCTAGTAAAAGAGAATAATATCAATAATTCGTTGGTTAACTAGTAGAGACGATGGAATCATGTTACTTGCCTGTGGAGGTCCATTCTCTTCAGTTTCGAGCCTGTACTCATGCATGATCCAATCAGTTTTCTGGCCATTTGGAGCACGGCCTCTATAGAAGACGAGGGTTTTCCTCATGCCAATGAGTTTTGTCTTATCATACACAGCCTTGTCTCGCCCCGTCGCCTTCCAAAACCCTGCCATGGTTGCTCTATTAGTCCTTGTCCCTGTCGGATACTTCTTGTCCTTATGGCTAAAGAAATACCACTCATTCTGCTCTTCATACCCGATCCGACATCTCTCTGCAATTCCATTACCATTCAGATCACTTAATGTATAAACAACGGAAAACATAATTCAATTTACTTCATACAGATGTGATAATTAGTAGCCTATATATAGTTATTTACTTATAGCTATATATATAAAAATGATCCAACAGTTGGTTTGTTAGCAATCACTAACAAATATTGTGATAATTTTCAGTGGTAACAATTTTTCAGAATCTGGGTTTGAGTTAATTCCTTCTAACATTCATAGAACTACAGATGCTGGAAAGCTTTCATGCTATCATGAGCTTGAAAACAGTCATTGGATTCATGATGCATGATTAATCAAACATCTAGGTTGGTGGTTAGAGAGAGGCTTTGCATTGGATTTTAGCGATACATTGGTGCTACCCGAATCGATTCATTGGGTTTTAGGGTATATACCCATGTTAGCACTTTCCAGAATTTTGCATTGCAGAAACCCTACTAAGAAAAAAAGAGCAAAAGGAAGAAATTTGTACCTTGTAGATCCCATGGTTCGATTCTATACAGATCGATATCTCTGATAACATCAAGATCGATCTTCTGCGATGCAACCTTCTTCTTTAGGTAATAGCCGACGAGCTCCTCGTCGGTCGGATGAAACCGAAATCCTGGTGGGACACATGATTCCATCGATTCCATCATAACAGCTTCTACTGCATCAAATTCACCACCACCATAACCACCACCCTTTTATTCCATCATCTTTAAATCATAACCAATATATAGAAAGAGAGAGAGAGAGAAGAGAAACCAAAAACCATAAGAGAAAAAAAGAAAGGTAAAAAGGGCAAAACAAAAATTGTAAAAAAATAATCAAAAGGAAATAGTGAATTAATATTCTTCAAATAAAAAGGTGACAAGTGTTATCAGGTATAATCATCATCTCATTTGGTGGTGAGCAACACTCACCCTTTTATCTCTGAAAGAAAATAGGCGCGTGGTATATATATATACATATAACCTGTTTATTTATTTTTTTCACATATAATGATTTTTTTCTGGGGATAAAACTTAAAAGAAGAAGCTAGTGATGAAAAGGAAAAGAGAAGCAAATCATGAGAGTTTGGTTTTGATTGATAAAAACCAAGAGAAGTTGGAGCTTATAAGAGCTTCTTAATTCTTCTGTTTGTACAGGGTCCGAAGAAACGGACAAGTAGAGGTTTGTGCTAATGATGTTGTCCTGTGTAGGTGAATGGTGGAAATGATGCATCAAGAACGGGGTTTTCATTACAAATATATTATAATTAAATATATAATGGCTGACTGACCCATATAAAAATTGAAAAAGAAAAAAAAAAAAATAGAGTCAAATTTTAATTTTTTTTTTTTATTTATATAATGAACAAAAATGGCCCATTTGAGATTAGATAATGAATTAATTTAAACGAGAAAGACCATTAATTTACTTGGGTAATGTTTTTGGAATGTTGAATTGCCAAACGGGCAAAGTGGATGACGAAAGCAGAATTTAGCACGCGTTTCTTGAAAGAGAAAAGGTGAAGATAGAGGCAAAAAGAAGGGCACCGTTTCATTGGATCAGAGGAGGAAAAGAAAGCACTCTTTAGCCTAAGCCTATTGCTGGGTCTGGATGATGTCTCAATGCAGAAACGGCCTCTGACCCTTTTGTCTCTTTGTCTAGAATTTTCACGGCACATACTGACCTCCTTGTTTGATAGCCTTTCAGATAATGCTGCCCTAAAAACTCAATATTTCTGGATATTTATGCTTCTCTCTCCTAATGTTTAAATCACTACATAATCTATAAATTCATTAAGATTGGCTGAATTTATTTTGTAAAGGTGTTTGGGTCAGAGAGAGAGAGAGAGAGAGAGAGATGTTCAGCTCAGATTGTTACCAAATTCCCTGAACTTAATTTTCAAGGGGTTTATAACATGAATATGTTCAACCTAGCTTGTTTTGACCATGGTGAATCTGATGGGTAAATCCATATTAAGTACCCAGGAATGTGTTGTGGTCTTATATATATATATATATATATATATATATATATACCACTTGTTCTGCGGAAGCTATGTGGTTGGCGATTGAAACGATATCAAACGAACATCAAAAATTCTATGAGAAGATTCTTCTCAAACAGAATGTACACTCTAACCTTCTTCTACCAAATTTCAACCTATTTAGACAATTGAAGTCATGTGCAGAGAGAGAGAGAGAGAGAGAGATGGGTAATGTGGATGGAAATTATAAATTAAACTGTACGAGGAAGGAACCTAGCTTTCAGAATCGGAAGAGACACACTGCTAGCTTCTAGCTACTCTTTCTGTTCCCACTGACAAATGTTATTACACCCCAAATGAAATTAGATAACTTATGCATTATAGAAACATAATCGATTTTGGAATCAAAAGAGAAATTAAAATAGTTTGTGAAAGGATAGTTTTCCATGCAAGTTAAAGATTACCTGAGAGAGGGTGATAGTACTGTTGGAGTATTAATTTACTCCTTTAAGACACAAGCAATGAAGAAGAAGCTAGACGACAAGAAGAAGAAGAAGAAGAAGAAGAAGAAGAAGAGGAGAGAGAGAGAGAGAGAGGAAAGAGAGGAGAGAGGGATAAGAAAATTCCGTTAAGAGTGAGGGATGGAGAGACTATAAAAGGAGAAGGGAGGACCGCTCGATTGCGCATGGGGTGAGGGCTGTCCCCAGTTGTTGACGTCACTGCCTAGCTTCCTACACAGTCTCTCTTTCTCTCTCTCTCTATATATATATCTCTTTTTCTTGTCTTGTCGTATCAAGAGAAGTGAGAGTGAGATCTCATTCCAAAAGAAAATCCCGGCCGCGTGGGGACAATGCAGGTACTAATCCTTTCTTCTTTCAATAAATAAGGGAAGACAAAACCCTTTAACTCTTTTAACATCTTTCTCCTATGAGGAAAATATATTTTAATCAAATTCGAATTGTAAGACTTTTGATTATGATCTATCGATCGGGATGATGCATGGGTAAGGAAGAGTATGGCCCTCACTATTACTTGTAATATATCTATCATGTATGCAAATAATTAAAAAACAATAAAATGATCATGTGTTTGCATTCTTGCATTTATATTGTTTGAATATATATATATATATATATATATATCAGCATGTGTATGTCTACATGTTTGCTGTAAAATATGAATATATTTATGCCAACATATTCATGTATCTATTTTCAGGTATTCATATTTTAAAAATTAATTATATCGCATGACAGAATATAAATGAAAGTGAGGAGAAAACTGTTGTTTATGATACATCTTATCATAAGAGATAAGACTACATATGTTTATGTGTTTAGGATAGATTTTAACTGCATTGTTTGATTCTTGTTGGGTAAATAAAAAACTAAAGGCAATACTTGGGCGTTTTTTTTTTTTTTTTTTTGCAAGAAGAAGGCATGCAATGAAATTTATTACGGAGTATTATTATTATTATTGTTAATTTGTTGAGATAAATCAAGCAATGGAGTTTATTAGAGCCATGTATTATTAATGGCTCAATCTTCCCTTTCCAACTAATGGGCACGGTAAGAGATTTGGATAAGGTCTACGCATTGTCTTAGAGTATCTCCAATAACAAAAACCATTCTTGGTTTTCTATATCTAATATTTTATTACTAATTACAATAAAATAACTAGGCATTTGGTTAGAGATGCTTCAATAATGTAGTGCTCTCTATTTTTCTCTCTCTTTCTATCAATCTTTATCCAAAAAAAAGATCTCTCTCTCTCTATATAATATATATTTTCTCTCTCTTCAAGGATGGCATGGCATAATTTGAATTCATCATAAATTTAATCCAAACTGGTTGGGGAAATGGATTCGTAATTGGAACTCCCTTTTTAGCATCAATATCAAAAAATATATATGGATAGAAAAATGAATATATTATTGGAAACGCTCTTATAATTCTATCTATCTTTGTTTAAGAATGGAAAATTTAAGAAGAATTAGAGAGAAAAATTTTAAAAACATTCTACAAAGAAATCCATATTTAAACATAGTAAAAATTCTAAAATAGAATCAAAAATCTCCGCAATTCCAATAGGTCAATGGTGTATAGCTTATAGATTTAAGAAGGCTTTCTGTGAGCAAGATTTCAAATAAATAAATAAATAAATAAATAAGGAGAAAACTTTATGACAAATTTAGTTCTTTCAAGTTATCGTCAAAATCTCACAATATTCTGATAATTCCCCCTCCAAGTCACTTCTGCTTTTCCGACATTCTGACACACCTGCCACGCTGGCACGAGGTGACCTTCTTCCGCCACATGTTGCCGCCAAATGACCGCTAGCCCGTCCACGATGGGTTCGTACTTCTTACCCCCACCCCCGCTTCTTCCGTGCGAGACTTGCGGCTCACATGGCTTCTTGCTCGATCGGCTCAGATTCGCAGGCTTTTGCACTAAATTTACCAAAAACACCTCCACCTTTATAACTCTCGGACAACGAACATTTTATCCCATAAAACTGGCTAAGGTTTACTGCACCCACATGCGGTTTGTCCTGTGTCGCTTTCAGGGGTATTTTAGTCATTTCGAGTACAAATACCAAGTGTCCAAATGATTTCTCGACAAGTATTTTGGAGAAGGAACAGTAGAAAAAGAAGAGAAAGCGTATTCTTAGGAGAACGGTGGGAGCCACGTGTAAGTCAGTAATTCGTGAATAGATGTACTACTTTACGTAGAAGATAAACAAAGGAGGACAAACATATCCCTTAAGGCCACCCCTTCGATTATAAGGACCAAAGTAGGTCCCCACTTCGACCTCCATAGACCATAGACAAACAAAACAAAACAGCTCTCTCCTGTGTTTTTTATTTTTTATTTTTTATTTTCTAGAAGGAAAGGATTAGTAATTTTTAGTTAATTAGCATTGAACAGATGTGAGAGTGAAGATATGCATCTTAATGAGAGATTTTTTTTTTCTTTTTAAATAGTATTAAGGAATGGTGAGAAAGAGAGACAGAATGAAACAAATTGTAGAGAAAAAAGAAGATTGAAAACTAGCATGCCATGTCAACTTTTTAAGAGAAAATTTGACTTATAAGTAGTTATGTCCAAATGAAGGCTATAGATTATTGTTGGATATATATTTTGAAAAACTGACCGTTGAATTAAATTCTGTACTCATGGATACCGTGCACACCAAAAATGAAAAATCATGGTGATTCAATGTCAAAATTTTAAAATATAGCTATAAAAAATTGTGACCGTTGAAAACTATCACAATTTTTCTTAGTGACATTTTTTAGAAATCGAGAGTTGAATTGCTGTGATTTTTTGCATACATGACATGTATAAATATAGTATATGATCTAACGGTTACGGTCATTTATTGCATACTTAATAGATCTGAATATGTTAGTTGGTCAATTAGTAGGGGAGGGGATACCACTACGCGGAAATTGTGGGGCTCAAAATTGTGGGGCGCATGGAGATTCAAGTCCACCACTTTAAGCAAACTAGCACAAACTTGCCAAAGGCAAGAATCGAACTTATGTCCTCTTAAATGAGAGTTATGAGCCCTGACCAACTAAGCTAACCGCAGTTGGTTGATTAGTAAAATAGTAATCAGCTACACGAAAAATAAGATTCAATTTTATATTAGTATATTATATAAAATTATTAAGAAAATTAGACATAGTGAGAATCAGTTAATTATGTAAAAAAATAAAACTTTTAATATTTAATTATTTATGAACCAACAGTATGTGTTGTGAAATGTATTTAGCTCCTCTTTAATACCTGAAAATTATTCTGCGGCCTTAATTTGCCCATTATGTCTCTTATCTTTTTCAAGAATAGCTAGGCATGTGACAAAAAAATCTAACATTTTGTACTTATTCATAGATCACCTATTGAGATGCCTGGGAGCTTGGATTTATCTCCCTATATAATGCATCTCACCTGTCATCATCACTTTAGCATTTGTGCCCACCAAAATGATGGATTCCATCTTATGTGTTAAAGAAATTAGGATCTAACTCAACAACTAAAGTTTTCAAGCAGAGGTTTCTAGAACTTATTAATCAAGCTTGAATGGTGTGAGAAACCGATGTGGGACAAAACTTTCAACACATCCCCTCGCGTACAGTCAGGATGTACGCGGGCGATGAAACTTTGAGCCATAGATTTGGTAAGCCCAAGAGTTTTTGGATAAAGAGGCCCCCCTGAGCATTGAGACATAGGATAGATATCGCATACAGCCCGAGTTGTATGCAGGTGGACGAAACACCGAACTTGAGAATTAGTTACTCATGAGTTCGCAGGTGAAGAGGCTCCTGGACAGTGACAGGGAAGTGAGGAGAATGGAAAATATGAGCTCACCCAGGACCTAGCTCTGATATCTCATGTTAAGAAACCAGGATCCAACTCAATAATTTAAGTTTCCAAGTGAAGGATAAATTCTAAAACTTATTAACCAAGTTTGGATGGTGTGAGAAACCAATATACGACAAATCTTTCAACACTATGCAACAATTAACATAGAATAATAGCCTTGAGGATCCCGCTGTTCTGAACAAAGTGAAAGTTATAAGGCAATGCATATATATTTCAATGTTATGTTTCGATCTGAAGAGGAGTCAAAGAAATGAAAAGAAAATGGTGAAAATTTGTTTAAAAATTCCTTCCTTTTTGAAGTACTTTTAAAAAAATTTCTTTCCTTCAATTTTTCTTAAATCCAATCGAAAGTTGAAAAAACTTAAAATTCGAAAAAAAAAATAAAAATAATAAAGGTTATTTCACCTATATTGTGATTATCCTTTAATTCCTCCTCTTTTTTTCTTTTGATTTTTTGGCCGAAACCTTAATTCTTTCTTGAAAATGTTGTTTTTTCACGCTTAGTGAAATAACTATTGAGAAGATATTTCTCCATCTATATATGATATTCTCTCAATCTCCTTTCCTGATATGCTCGATCTCATAATCGACTTCCCTCAATTCATTTCCATATCCTTTTGACACCTTCCTTCATTGCTTTATTTTCTCAATAATAGCTACATGGCAAGAACCTAAATTTGTCGAACCGTGATTCACTCGAGAGGAGCTAGGAAGCAGGCCCTAATTAATTCTAAAGCTTCCTGTTGCCTCAATTCCATTATAGCTAGTTGGGGTGGATTTGCAGAGTTTATAGCATTTTGCATATACCAGCAATGGGAATGATTATGGGTGATCCATCTAGAAATGGCAGCAATTATAATCTTATTTTAAATGCCTAATTATCCAAATTTCAAAGAAAATGAGATTTGATCCAAAGTCTTGATCTCCAACAATCACTTTTAAAGATTTTAATAGCAAGCAAGCTAACAAATACCTTTCCCATTTCACTTTACGGGATCAAGTGTGTTTACCAATATTGTGGTAAGATGCCTGATTTTGGGAAAGCATGCCGGCGCTAGCACTCTAAAATGGCAGCAAATTGCAGAAGAAGCAACAATTTTTTATTTTTTTTTTCCTGAGAAGAAGCAACAACCAAAACAGGAAAAACAACAATTATTTTGGAGCTACACGAATGGTCTAGCAAGGATGGTACGTATTTCATGTGGCCCAAGTAGCTAGGCCATGTTTGGATTAATGATATCAGGGAGAAAAATGCTCCCGGGGAGGTATGAAAGTGGGATTGCACCGTGTGTTGTGAACTGGCCATATGGGTCCATGGCACTAAATTTGTTAGACTTCATGAGAATTCATAATACGAAACATTTATGGATTCAAATAGGTGTACCAGTTGTATTGAAGCTAAATGTTGATAGAAATTTATTTGGCTTTTTCTTGTTTTGGGAAATAAAAATGTTATACAACTAGAAACTTTAATTCGAAATTAAAAATTATATATATATATATATATATATAAACGGTAAGAGTGCCCGGACCAGCTTGCGCACACATCGACTAAATCTCTTCCTGGGCAATCTTAAGGGCAAACTCTCCCATATCGACTGGTGCATTCATGAATTAATTCCTGGAGTGCTCTCCAGGGGCATCAAATCCTAGTTAATAAGTTAGAAGAGTACTCCTTCTACTAACTGGACTAACTTCCTTGGATTTATAAAAAATTTTAATATGCCAATTTTTTGCATTTAATATTTTCTTATATAGTAAGAGGTAAAAAAGCATTCAGAAGTTGAATTTGTACGTGTTCTACTTTTTGTATTATTTTCCGAATTAAAAAAAAAAAGAGGGATATAGATGGAATATGAGTGAAACGAAGCTGGAGTTGTGGAAATGAAAAACACTAGAAAGCTTTAAGCTGGGAGAGTGGACGGCTAGTGATGCGGACGCGTTGTCCACGTAGGACGGTGTGTGGTCGGCCGTGGCCTCCAATCATGCGGCGGACCGCATCATTGAACTCATGAGACCCTTGTGGTCCCTACCATTACTCCCCTCGCAAAGCTGGGGCGGTGAGTCAAGCAGACTACTCTCTCTCTCTCCAACGAAATTGTAAAAAAAAAAAAAAAAAAAAGAAAGAAAGAAAGAAAGAAAGAAAGAAAGAAAGAAAGATGCGGAGATAGCGTTAGCGTAACCAGCAAAAGGAGATCCTTTGGGGGTCCTTTTTTTGGGATCTCTAACACTTTGACATCGACTCTCCTCCAAACTGTCTCTCTCTCTCTCATATTCGTATCATTTTAAATCTATCAAAGAACACCACCTTAATTACCCTTTAAATTTTTTGTTAGTTAGGGAATTTTAATTTATGGTTGATGGTGGTTGGTAAAGTGAAATCACCATGGGTCTGCTGCATCAATGCCATTAACCAAACTCTTCATCTTCACTCTTGTCCACTCCCACACCTCTCTCTCTCTCTCTCTCTCTCCCTTCCTAGGTGTGAAACACAAGCTTCTTTCAAGGGACATGAACTATCATTGCACTCCTCTTCTAGGCAGTGATTCTAACGTACAATTAAACTAAAATATATATATTTATATGTAAGATTGTAAGATCAGGTTCCCCATACATCTTGTTTACAAAACACCTATGGAGGTCTAATATTTTGGGAAACTAACCGTTGGATAAGATATATTTCTTATGCATATCATTTATGCCAAAATTCATAATGATCCAACGGCCAGCTTTTAAGAAATCCGGCTATAAAAAACTGTGATGTTTCTAATTCTAATAATTTTTCAGGGTAACGTTTTTTCAGTAACCAACCGTTGGATCACCGTGATTTTTGGCATAAATTACATACACAAAAAATGAATCTTATCCAACGGTCGGTTTCTTAAAACATTCTACCCACATTGGTATTTTGAAAACGAAGTGTACATTTAGATGTAAAACAATACGTAAGGGCAACCAGCCCTTATATATATATAAATCTTGAACTTTTAATTTTAATATATTAATTGTTTGGTGTCCTTTTTCTAGAACTTATATAAAAAATAAAGAAGAAAAAGAGGGTTTTTATCTTTCAGTAATTAATGTATAGGTCATTCCATGAGATGATGATTGATCATCATGTAAAATTAGAGTGGCTACCCTGTGGCTAATTAATGAATGATAAGTTTTTTAAAAAGCTAGTGATTGATTGATAAATTGTACAAATACTTTCCCAATAATATTAATGGTTTTGATATTAAAATCATTAGTTACAGAAAGATATATAGAGGAAGAAAGAGAGAGAGAGAGAGTGTGTGTGTGTATTGGAGGTTCAACTTTAATACATGCATAATGGTGCATGTCTATCTCAGTAAAGGAGAATTTGGATGAACACAAAAATGCAATGAGAGGGTACTACAAATTTGGATGATTTCTAAGAGATCAAATTCTCTACACCGGTTCTTAGCTACATCATGCACTGCGAGGTCGATATGTACGTACGTTTTGTAATATTTTGGCAGAAAATACTAAACATCCTAAAAAAATTATTCCAAAAGTGGATTCCAAATGATGTGACAAATAATCGAGTCCTTTCCTTTTTAATATTCCCTCTCCTTTATAATAAATTAAGTGCTTTAATTCATTTGCATGAGACACTTCTTTGGAAAAAAATTTGGGATGTATAGCATTGCTCTATTTAGACTATGTTTATGAGTTTAGGAAAGAAAAGAACAGAAAATATCAACTACGAGAGAAGAATATTTCATCATGTTTGAGAGTTTAGAAGAGAAGAAATTTATTTTCCTTCATAATTGGGATTGGAAAGTAAAAGGAAGGAAAAGATTCATTAAATGCACATTTTACCAATATATCCCCACCTAGGAGTTAAGAGGGAAATATCATCTTTAATTTCTTCGTTATTAGTTAATGGGCAAAATAATTAATATGAAAGTTACATTAAACAAATTTTCTTTTATTCCCATTTTTTCAATTTGTGAAAGGAAAAAAAAAATGGTGAGCAGGTTTTAAATCTCCCATTTCTTTTCTTTTCTTCCTCATAAGACTTGCAAATAAGAGAAACTTGGTCCCTTCCTGTCCATTTCTTTCTCTTCTCTCCAAATCATTCCATCCAAACAAAATATTAATCCAATTTCAGCTGAATCTGTAGGGTTGGTGTGCATAATTCTATGGGTTGGATAGCAGAGGAGAATTTGATCAAAATGTGATGTTGATGGGCAAGTTATGCACTTCAACAGGAACTCTCTGGGCACCAATGGGCCATTGATTGAGAACGAATGGGGAAATAGGTGCCATGATGGTCACAGGTGAACTGAGGGCTAAGAGGGGTCCTCTTTCAGGATAGATGATGGTGGTTTTTGAATTGAATGGGTTGGCTAACTAGCTCCGACTCTGCTGCTTCCCACACCATGTTAGAGAGAGAGAGAGAGAGAGATTACTTAGGTTTCAGTGGGGGGTCCAATTCACATTGATAATAAGGCCTTTGGAATTGACAAGTTAGATCTGTTGCTTGTGTTGCACAGACATACATACATCTTTTTGGCCCTAGATGCAATTTTGGCTTGATGGCCAATATTGTTTGTGCTTGTTTGTCAAAAGGTATGATTCTTGCCCCCATTACCTTTCTTCTTTCTTTTTTATTTTTTTTCTAGTAAACCAGCTTTCTTCGATCATAATCTTGAATTAGACTTGTCACGTAAATTGAATGATGATATATATGTTCGGTACATTAATCCCATTGATGTTCAAATGCACCTTTAATTAATTATTTCTCAAATGCTTTTATGAGTAAAATCTCGAGTTATCAAGCATGAATGAGCATGTTGGGACTATTGAGAGCGACAATTTCATATAATATCCAAGGTTAAGATCTCCATTCATTATATATTAAGTCAATTTTAAAAACTATCCTTTTTTCTTCTTCTTTTTTAAAGAATGAAAAGAGAAGGCAACTGGCTGTGGTGACCCTAGCTACTTGGACAAGACCATAGTAGTCCCTGCCTGCTTAGGAACAAATGAAAAAGAAGAAATCCAGGCACTTCCTCAAGCTGGTTGAGCCATAACCTAATTTCAGTTTCATCGAGAGTTAGTAATTTTGGACTCAAATCCATAGCTTCTTAGCCTCTTATGCTTTTTTACCACTAGACCACCACTTTGAGTGGTACCCCACCTCTTAAGACATGACTTTAATGGGATCAATACTAATTGGTACTGGAAGCAGTTGAACAATCCTCAATAAGCATAATCGATGAGAAAAATGTTAAAGTTTACTTTTCTTAGGGTTTGATAAAAGCAGCAAAATCATACGTACCCACTTCTTTTTATCCAAAACTTAATGACTATGTTTTATATGTTACGCTTTGGCTTTGTTAGTCTAATCCCACCAAAAACAGTTGTTGGCACAAAGTTGGCACTTGTTTTTACATTAAAATGTGTAAAATTCATGCCTATATCAGACTCCATGATACTTGAAACTCATTGCCTCTTTTTTTTTTTTTTTTTGGGCCTTAAAATTTTGACTCCATTATAATTTTTCTTTAAAAAAAAAAAAAAACACTTTGATGATGATCGAGATATTAATATGATAATTTTATGTTAATTGATGTACATTAATGCATGAATTGTTGATATGACATGCTATGTTAGCAATCGTATTAAATTGAATAATACAATTTAAAAACCTTATGGAATATATAACACACTGCGCTCGCTCTTCTTCACACATCTCTTGTATGGTTAAAGATATAAATTAAGCTAGCTTGTAATTCCTATCCCAACCCTCCTAACACTAATAGATGGAGATCGATATGTTTGCATGTGTTTGAATATAAAAATCCTCTCTAAAAAGTGAGGATAAATAATGCCCCTTATTAGAATTGTAAGACAAATTTAGCCACTCAACCTTGATTCGAGGAAATGAGTCGTATTCAAACCTTATTCTTTGAGTCTACTCTGTTCAATAAGTTGATTAATACTTTAAATAATTAAATTATTCGAGATTTTTTCAATAAAAGGCTCATTTGATCTTCCACGTAAAATAAATGAATCAATTAAATTAAAATCTTATTTAAGTTCATTAAAATTAATGAACCAAAGCCCAATACTCAATTCGCATTGGCTCGTTTATACTTTTATAGTCTTTCCGATTATGCTTCTCTTTTTTCAAACGGACTGGAGCATGGGCATTTCGTTTTCAGAAAAAGCCCAGCCCAGTGAGAGCCTCTTTAAAGGGTCAGGCCATGTGGCATGCCATGTGTAGATATAGACAAAGTATACTTCTCTCCTCTCTAATTTTTGGGTCAGCTTTTGAAAAAAAATGTTAGGCCAGCAGCAGAAGGTGTTAGGCCAGCAGCAGAAGGTCCACGGATGAAAAGGAGAAGTTGACATCTTCCTACCATGAATGGGAGATTTTTGGGACTACTGTCGGTGACATGCATCTTACAACTTTGCCTTGAGAATGAGAGTGGTCAAATTGAAAACGATGTATGAAATCCAATCAAAATTTAAAGGTTTGCTAGAGTTTAATCGAACTTGATCCTCTGCTTGGACTTAGATATGTTTGGGTGATTGTTCATGATTTGGATGCTTTATTTTTCACTTGGGTAATGTGTAGATAATCCAGATCATAACACATCACCCAAGTACCAAACAAACCCAAGTAGAGGATCCTCATTCGAGTTTCATATACCTATATTGGACTCTCCACTTACAAGCCTTTTAATTTAGAAAATTAACATGGTATCCCTTTAGAATTTTAGGGGAGTATAGAAGAATAAAATTCATTTTATTCCACGTTGCCTAAATAATAAATAAATGGCTTGCTAAAGTGTTACTTTTGAGAATTTTGCAAGCAATTTTAAGTTAAAATGTTGCATATTTTTGGATGCTTGAGCAACGGTTTATCAAATTTGAGCTGGTTCTTTGTGTCTCATGGACATAAGATTTTAAAAAATTCATTCCATAATTGATCAGTACTCTGACTGCATCTTCTGAGAATGCGCAGTGATTCGTCTTCCTCATCTCAATTATTTACGCCTTGCTTCAATCCCTTCTTCTCGCCTCAGTTTTTTCCATGGTGATGTTTTGGGATTCGCAAAGAGAGGGAAGATTTTTCAATCTTCTTCATCTCATGTATGTGAAATGAAATCCTTCAGCTGCTATGTATATCTAACTTTCTTGATCGAATATGAAGTAATTTAATTGTTTTCTTATCCAATTATGGTGTTTAGGAGATTTTGAAACCACTGTCACTTTACCATCTTACTATCTTACTTCCTTACTGATAATCGAATGCTTTTTCTTGGGGTGCGTTTGGTTTGGTCCATTTGGGCTTTGTTGAATGCTTATTGTAGATAATTTATTTTGAAGGTTTAAGTTTCACCACAGGAATGCACCTTAATAATTGTCTACATCAAAGGTTTTGGCAAGTTTTGACAAGGGAAAACAGTTATCTTGATTGAATAGTTTGCGTAGTAATTAATAAATTACATGTTATTAGTTAGGGTAGATGGGTGTGAGATGCTGAAATGGCTGGATTAGTAGGAATTGTTGGAAAGAAAAGACTTGAAAAGAGTGCATATATATATTTATATAAAGCTTGAGTAGCTGTGCTAATAATTGACATTATATATATTGGAGCAATGACTTCCAGAGAGGAATTAAGAGGAAAGTCAAGGATCCATTGTGCCTACTCTTAATTAATTAAGTCCTTTGTTGTGAGCATTGTTGATTCATTTCATTGTCCAATATTGAGTGCAGACTTTTGATTTCAGATTGCGGAATTTGCATTTTGGTCCTCACAATTGGTGTATTGGAAAAAGCCGTTTGCATACTTCTTGTATTCTTCTAGTGTAGAAATTCACAGTCCACAGATATTCTTCTTGCATTTTTATGTGTTGGCTGTGGTGTGGACAACCATCTTGCTTCTTGCAATTCGTTGGATTACTCGATGGTACGTTGCCAGCCACTTGACTGGAGCTTTGCCCATCCTTTCCCTGCATAAATTCCATTCAACCTCTGTAGCATGCACATACGTTTAGGGTATGGAATTCTGTGTTTTTGCTTTTATTGATGGAAATACATGTGATGAGGCGCCTATATATATATATGTCTTTAAGTAGGCCGTTCAGCTCGAATGGACATTTTTTTGCTATCTAACTGGCCTTTGGTAAGTCCCAAAAATTTGTGACATTCTTTTTCTATTGCTACCAGTTATTTTCTGCTGTAATCTCAAATTTTAGTTTTGAAAAGATAGTTACAAACTCCCATTTGAATTTATCATTGCTCATACATAAGTCTAATTGTTATTGCACAGAGTGATCTCTCTTTATAACCTATGTAATGCATTTGTGATTTCCTACTTGTACATATATAGTTTGAATAGTGCTACAGTGTTATGGTTGGGGTAGCATTAGTTTTTCTCCTTGTTTTAGATTCTAGATTTTGGTGTTGTGGGTTAGTTCCATCCTTTTGCATATTACAGTTATTGTAATAATTAGTGTAGTCAAGACCTCTAGCAAATGAAAATTGTTGAATGTGCTCCCATTTTGATTAAGCAAAAGTTGTCCTCTAGCTCTATTGGATGGGGTATTGCCATGTTTGGTGTGGTGCTGATTGGATATAGTTGATTGAGCCACTGGTTTGATACCCAAATTTCTCGATTCCTGATGAACTTAATATGATTTAATTTGTGTTTTTAGAAGGAGAAGCCGTTCCTATATAACTGCTTGCTTTTTATGATGTTAAAAATTTCTCCTTTACCTGCATAATTGTAAGCATGCGTATGATAGTTCATGTCTTTTCATTTTTGTGTTATATTTCCTTGGGTAGTTTCTATATATATAGCAGCAACCCTATTGCTCGTGCCTCTTGTGCAGTAGAGGTCTTAAACTTTGCAGCTGATCAAGTGGCTGGATTCAAAGTTGAAGGCCAAGATATGATGTCAATCATTGAGTTTGACTGGTGGGGATATATATGCGAAGCCTATCACAAAGCTGGGATAGTGCCAGTGGATTGATGGAGCTATATTTGTTTGGGGTTGGGTTCATCAATGCCGGTGTCTTGCAATTCTTGAAGGGTCACACCTTGTCATGATCAATTGCTTGTTTCTCTCTCTCTCTCTCTCTCACGCATTGGAATGATTTCCCCTCAAAAGAATTTAGTTATAGAAAATGTCAAAATTGTAACTGGACTGACATACACGTCATTCTTGTAGGGGTCACACCCTGTCATGATCAATTGCTTGTTTGAACTCTCTCTCTCTCATGCATTGGAATGATTTCCCCTCAAAAGAATTTAGTTATAGAAAATGTCAAAATTGTAACTGGACTGCCATAATGACATGTTTTTGAAACATTCATTCCTTTGCCACAAACTGTCCTCTGTCAATTAGTCATCTCAATATTTGCTTTGCTGCTTTTGTAAAGATTATATATGCAGATCTATTGATTGCAATTAAGTACAGGCACTAACCTAACTATTTTGCTACTCTGTAGATAATTGTGGTATCCATTCCTGCCCAGAACTTAGGAAAATATTTGAATTCATTATCCCAATACTTCTTCATTATGATGCTCTCATTTGATTCATCTCTGAGATCGAAAATTCTTTGTAATGATTGTTGCCGCAGGTGGCAAATCTTGCATTTGCAGCAGCAGATCGAAATCCAGAGGTGGTATCTCCATAAGTTTGAGGACTATCCCCATAATCAGCAGGCAATTCTTCCCAATGTTTACTACTGGCGTGTCCATCCATATCCCTGTATAGTGTAAACTTCATACAGGATTAGGTTTATAGAGTGCTACGTACATGACCAAAGATATATATCATGCTGAATTCTAAGTAATTTTTTTAAATCCAAATTTGTTCAAATTCTGTTAAATTGTGAATGAATGGGGGAAGTGATCGATCATGCTGCACATTAAAGCAAGCTGAATGACAGTAACAAATGTTAACTTGTCTTCTGATCCTATTGTGTCTTTATATATATATAGCTTTGATAATCATTGAACTAAATAGTTGCTTCAATCAGTGCGCTGGTAGAACCTTAAAACTGTATATGATGCTGCTTTAATACACAATTACTTCAATACATGCACTGGATTTGTAAATTACTCTCACAATGATTTCAAAACCTATAGTTCCATTTGATTCAATTACAAATTCTCTCTAAAGTTATACAATCTATATGAAGGACTAAAGTTGATGGGCAAGCCCCCCCATCTCCTGCCTCCACCAACTATTGTATTTGTCATAGAGGACAGACCTCTCAAATCTTCATGTGTCATACTTTGATCCATACAGCAGGCTTCAAATAGTTGGCATAAGTCTTGTTGCTTTTGGTTCTCCCAACAACTTTTTTGCTTATTTTATCATGACCTGGCCATCACTCATGCTTTCGGCTAGTAATTTTACAGTGTCAAATCTGTCTTCATTAGATAAACTCTGCTATAGGATCTTTAGATCAAAGGGAAGGAATGTGGTGCACATTTAGATGCTCATGTCTATAAAGGATGAACTTTTTGACCAGAGTACCACTATGGGGGTTGTTGGAATGTTTCTTTCAAGATCTTTATGTAGTCTTCTGGCATGGCTTAGTTTTTGGGTGCTAATTTTACTTTTGTATGGCAAACGATTGTTTCTTGCCCTGAGAACTGGAGGTCCATGTACTTGATGTGGCCAAATTTTGACTATCTAGGGCATGTAGAATGATTCTCAGAATTGAACCACGAAAAGAGTGATTCTAATTCTTGGCTAAATATACAGTATGCAGCATTATCTCTTTTACTCTGTCATGCATTTGATTTCCCCATTATATTACTGAGTGGTTCTCTGTTGGTTGTAAAATTGGGAGCAAGTTAATCCCTGAAATAAAACCCTGTATATCTCTCACTGTTTTTAAAATTATTGTATGTACTTAACATGGTTATTTTTGGATGGTCATTGACTAGTGCAGTTATAGAAGTTTCTGGTTATCAAGTGCGAATGTACCGGTTTGAGGATGAAAAGCAACCGCTTTGTTCAATATCAAAAGTTAAAAAAGATTGTATCAAGTTCGCTCCTCCTAGGATCTCACTTTACTAGGTCCAAGTCCAACACTTGTATTAGTTTAATAATATGGTTATTTTTCATTTTTAATTGTCAATTTTGGTAATACTCATGGATTAGCAGCTCAACCGAACCATAATTTTTTATAGTTCTTTTTGTCTAGTGTCACCTTCAAGACTGGAGGATTGGTGCATGGCAACAAATATGTTCTTTTTTTTGGTATTGTGGTTAGAAGTATTCTAGGCCAGCATGCGCACATCAGACTAAGTCCTCTCCCTAGTTTGGTCAAAGGCTGACCTTCCACATCAGAACTAGCAGATTCACGAAAAATAATTATCATGGCCTAACTTCGAGATATTGCCAAGGTTCGATTTCAAGACACCTATTGCAGTGATTTTTTATTTGAAGTGGGCCATGAATTTTGTTTTTGAATGGCTGGAAGGTAACTGCACATTTAAGTTCAAAAGGAAGCTGAAGCATTAATTGCAGGTTTCTGTATATAGAAATTTCAAACTGGTCTATTTTCTGATATGCTTTTGTTTTTATTTAAAAACCATATGTGGACATCAATCCTTCTGGCACAAAGCAGAATCATCCATATCAAGCAGACAAATTCACCTAGCTGTAGGTTTTGGTTTGAGTCATGTGAAGTCAAGTTTTCAATTCAAGAGACATTAGTTTAAAGTATGCATGAACTACACTTTTTTGGATTATGGCCCTTGGCGCTTTTATTTTTGGTTTATTCTTTTCTTTTCCATATATTTTTTAAAGTATGCAAGTCCCTCAACTGTTGGATCCCTAATCCCTACCATGTGATGCACACCAAATGAAGATCAACACTTCCTTTAGATCATGAACAAATCCAAACTCCTGATGAGTTTGGAGGAGAAAAAAATAATTTTAATGTAATTGTCATTTTGGGTCTTTTTGAATAAAAAACATGATATAACACAAATGACACAAATGTTATTTGGGTCTTTACTGTCGTTGCCAAAATTTGACACTATTAAAACAAGTTATTGAGATGTCACTACTAAATTTTGACTGTGACAATTTAAATGACAAATCATTAGAAAATGCTCTAACCACCTCCCCTTCAAAGAAAAGCCATCACTTAAAACTGAAGAGAAAGAAAAGGTATCACTTACAACTGAAGAAAAGTAGTAAAGGCAAAGTTACTAAAGATACAAACTAAAAGTGAAGTCACCAAATTGGAATGTTTGCTTAAACTTTAGGAAGCAAATTATTTGTGTTTAAAAGCAAAATATTGTTACAACAATAAAAGTTCTTTTAAAAAGCATTGCATTGTTAGTTGAGAACGGGCCTAAGGCTTTAAACTGAGCCAACCACGGATTGATTTCGACCCAAATTCAAGTCCACACATAAACGTTTCACCAAACTCAATTCAACCAAAACCAAATTCTGACTCGGCAATAAAAACTGTTGGCTGAATCCGGCAATACCATCAATACCAACGAAATGAACAGCAAACCCAATAACAGAACTCTATATTAAATTGAAATGAATTGAATTGAATTGAATAAGATAAGAAGAGAAGGAGGATATGTATGATGCTTAACGGTCACTGCTTCGGATTTGACATTACTTTGTCCAGTTCTCAATGTCACATATCTACTAATTTTATTTCCAAAAACACCAATTAATTTGTTTCTGTTTTCTTGTTTTTGTTTATATAAGGTGAATCTTTCATGTTGTCGAATTGTTGAAACCCAAATGCATGATGCATATAAAAACAGGCGTGGGTGGATATATCATATATCCCAAAGCAAAAAACTGAATAAAACCATAAAGTAAGATTATGAAACACATACAATTTAAGCAGTGTGTCATTGACCCCACAAAAAGCTCAAATCCAATCGGTATGCTGGCCCTACCATTTCTCTCTCTACCCCCGTACTTTGGCTTCCCCCATCACCCGTCCCTGTCTGATCTGGTGGGACCTTAAAGTTTGAGTTCTCGTCGTCTTCCTGCAGTGGCCCCCTTCAGTAAAATTTAGGGCAACAGAGATTTCGACGTGGCGACCCAGGAGATAAAAAACACTCCCAGAAGCTGTACCCAGCTGGGACACGAATCTTGATTGTTCGTCCCCACTTCTTGAAATAAAATAAAATAAAATAAAATAAATTCCAGCTTGTCTTTCACTCTCACAGTAGTAACGGCTACTTTTTCTGAGTTATCAGGCTACATCCACGTGACCAGACAAAGGAAGTTGTTCAGTCCTTGGCGGGAAATATAGCATGTGGGTCCCACTTTCTCCGCTGTTAACTGCGCCTATCGCAAAATCGTTGACTGGAAGTATTAGAGATTACTCTCTTTCATGTGGGCCCCCCCCCCCCTCTTTTCAATATTCACCCGCCGGCCATGATTAAAAAGGGCAAAGTGCATAAGTTATAAAATTAAAAAAAATTAAAATTAAAATTAAAACTAAGAAAAACTACAATTCCATTTTTTTGGGTAATAAAAAAATGTTAAAAGTTTTGGGGTTTTTTCACGCCGGAGAAGGTTGGGAGGTGGGATCGGCTGACGACGGAATATCGGGTCCGACCCGGCAACCTTCGAGCATGAACACAATATCGGACATGGAGGGGCGGTCAAGTGGATCGGGTGCTGTGCAGAGAAGCCCAACCTTCACTCCTAGCAAGAACTCTTCCCATTCAGATGATTCCGGGTCAAGTTCAAGCAATCCTGGCTCTAGTAGTTCAGCAATTTGACCTCTTTGTAATTGTCTCTTCACCCATTTCACAATGTCTTCGTCTTGTGTGAACATTACTGGTCTTTTTCCTGTTAGGAGCTCGAGCAAGACGATACCGAAACTGTATACATCTGACTCTTTTGTAGCTTCCCCTGTCACTGCTGCTTCTGGTGAAATATAGCCTAAAGTCCCAACTGAAGTTGTAGAAGTGGAGGCTTCGGCTGGAGTTGGTGCCACTGTCAGCCGGTCTAGCCCAAAATCGGAGAGATGGGCTTCGAAATCGGCATCGAATAGAACATTTTGTGGCTTGACGTCGCCGTGAACGATGGAGGATGTGTGTAGAAAGGCTAATCCGCGAGCAATGCCAAGTGCAATTAGGTGCCGCATTGGCCAATTTAGGACGTGGCCGTCTTGGTGAGATGCTTCTTGGAGAAGAGTTGCGAGATTTCCATTGGGCATGTAATCATAGACAAGAAGTCTCAAGTCTGGTGGCCCAGCGTAGTAGCCGCGGAGAACTGTTAGGTTTCGGTGCCTCACTTTGCCGAGAGATTCAGCTTCTTTTCGGAACATATTTTCGTCAAGTGATCCGTTGGGGAGACGGCGGATTGAGAGCACTACTCCATCGTTGTAGCAGGCCTTGAAAACTAACCCGTATCTTGTTCTACCCAGCACATTTTCCTCCTCGAATTGCCTTGTTGCTTCTATAGTTTCTGCGAGTGTGATTTTGTTATTGAACATTATAAGCTTTGGTCCACCATTATCGACACTGGCATGATCCCCACTTGCTCCTGAGCTTGCCCTTGCTGGGCTCCGTTTCTTCTCTCCAGCTCCTGCTTCTATCAGCCTTTTGCGCCACCTCAAGAAGCTGAAAACATAGAAGCAACAACACAATGCCAGTAGGCAAGTTCCACTTGCAGCCACAGCAATTAAAAGAATCAACCTCTTCCTATTATGACCACTGGTTATGCCTTCACATTTTCTATGCAATGGCTCCCCGCACAAGTTTTCATTCCCAGCAAAGGCCGATGGATTGTTGAATCGAGAACCCAGCATTCTTGGTATTTCCCCTGTGAGATTATTCCTTGAGACATTGAAGTGTACCAAGGCAGTGATTAGTGTAAGATTTGCGGGGATGCCCCCACTCAAGTTGTTTGTAGAGAGATCTAATGTCGTTAGGTTTGATAAATTGGACAATGAGTCCGGTATTATTCCTGTAAGATGATTAGTATCAAGTAACAAAGAATTTAACGACGAGCATTGAGATAACTCCTCTGGGATTTCACCTGTTAAATTGTTGTTACCCAAATCAAGCACATTCAAATGCGAAAGGCGTGAGAGATCAGCTGGAATGTGGCCCGTCAAAGAATTCGATCTGAGGTCAAGAACTTGAAGATCAGTGCAGTTACCAAGCTCTGGAGGAATCAAGCCAGAGATGTGATTATGAGACAGTGAGAGAACAACTAATGACTTAAGAAAGCCAAATGTGGCAGGAATGTGACCAAAGAAAGCATTGGAAGACAAGTTCAAGTAGCGCAAACTCAGTAAGCTACTGAAACCTTCAGGAACATCCCCAGATAACATGTTCTCCTGCAAAGCAATAACTTGCAGATTCGGCAACCCCAAAAGCTCAAATGGCAACTCTCCAGAGAGACTCTGTTTGCTCAAATCAATAGTCATTAGCTTGTATAGATTTCCAGCACTCGCAGGAATGCTACCTAAAAACCCATTACCACTCATATTGAGCACCTGCAGCCGCCTCAAATTCCCAATACTTGCCGGAACCTCACCGGAAAATTTGTTCCCACTGAGGTCCAGCGTAGTCAAATTGCTCAGTCCCATTAGTTCCTCCGGTAAGCTTCCAGACAAGCTATTTTGTCTCAAATTCAATGTTTCCAGCTCTGAAAGATTGCGAAAACTAACTGGAATTGAACCAGAAAAAAGATTTCCTCCAAGAGATAAAACCTTCAATCCTCTTAGCTCACCATAAAATGCAGGAATCTCCCCTGCAAAGCGATTTCCTTCCAGATCAAGAACACGTAATAGACTACATTTCTTGATCTCCGTAGGAACGACGCCGTTCAATGAATTGTTTGCCATCTTTAGCTCCTCCAATCTCGATAGGTTTCCGATCTCATTCGGAATCACACCTGAAAACGAGTTACCTGAAACATCCAACGTTGTTAAGGAGTATATCAATGTAAGCCACGAAGGAAACACGCCCCGTATCTGATTCTGTTGAAGATCCAAAACTTGCAATACACTAAAACACGTCGCTGTCTCTGTGGATACAATGTCCGTGAAAGCATTAAACCCTAGCTGAACAATTCGCAGCGAAGGGGGATAAACTGAAACGTTACAGAACATCGAAGAAGGGACCGAACCAGAGAGATTATTATGCGAAAGCGAAACCACCTGAAGCTCCGGAAGACCTCCTATTGCTGCCGGGATCACGCCTCCGATCGCGTTCCCTTCGGCACTAAAATGCACGAGCGACGAACAATTGGCGATCGCCGAAGGCAGAGTTCCTTCCAACAGATTATAGTCAAGCCATAGATACTGAAGCTGTTGGAGCTCTCCGAAGCTCGCCGGAATCTGACCGGAAAACTGATTGTACGAGAGATTGATGAGCTGAAGCTGAGAAAAGTTCGCGAAGCTTCTCGGAATCTCACCGGATAATGAGTTCGATGAAAGATCGATGAACTTGAGATTATCAGGAAGATTATCGGGAACTTTGCCGGAGAGAAGGTTTTGTGCTACGTTGAGGATTTTAAGTTCGGTGAGGTTTCCTATCTCTGGCGGGAGGTTGCCGGAGAAGGAGTTGTACTGCAAGAAGACGGCACGGAGGAGAGTACATTTGGAGAGAGAAGAGGGGATAGTACCATTTAAGGAGTTGGAGCGGAGGCTTAACTTGCGCAGCTGGCTCAGGTTAGAGAGATGGTCAGTGAGTCGGCCACCGAGTTCCAGCCGCGGTAGGCGAAGCTCACTAACTCGGCCGTTGTAGCAGGCAACACCACGCCAGTCACAGGGAGCGGATGGAGTGGATGAATCCCAGCCGTTCAATGCTCCAAGTGGATCGTGGAGATTGAGTTTGAACGACGTCAAAGCTTCGATCTCAGCCTGCGATTCGGTGCTCCGATTGGCGCACGATACGAAGCGGGCGGAGAGCACCAGGAGGAAGAGGAGAAGAACGGTCATAGCCATTAACGGTAGCGATTATTGTTGCATGAGAAATTAGTTTCGTTTTGTGGTAGATGGGTTTCAAAAGTGAGCATGGGGAGCGTAAATTAGCAGAGATCGCCTGGGAGCGTTGGCAGAGGAGGACGATACGGGCGTTGCCATATGTTGCGCCACTGCGCGAGACCCACACTCTTTCTGAATCTGTCTCTCGCTCTCTATCTGTGTCTGTTTGGGACTTCGGTAAAATACTTTTGAAATAGCAAATGGTGTGGGGTTATCACTTTTTAACTTCTTATGGGTTGAATCATTGAGCCTTGTGTCATCTACTCTCTTTTGGAAAAACTTATTATCCACCTAGCTGTGACCACAAATTATCACAGCCACATCCATCAGCATTGGGGGTGGTGGGGTTTAGCAAAATGCGAATTTGGTCATTTAAATATGAGTGTGATTGAAGAGGAGTAATTTATATTTATCAGATATCACATCAATATTGATTGAGCTTAACTTTGACTTGTTGGATTTCTTTCAAACAAATTGTAAATTGATTTACTTAAAGTTAGAGAACATTAAAAATTAGAGTTAAGAAGATTTAATTTTTGGAACCTCCAAGCATATATTTTCAAATTGAAAAAAAAGATTAGGCAAAAATCTGTCATCATAGTTATCATAACCGAACCAGATATTGATCCGGTCAAGACATCGTTTCACCGGTCCAATTACTGTGTCAACGGTCGGTCCGCTTAATTACAAAATATGTATTATTTTAAATATATTTGATATTTTTACAAGCATATGAATGTAATAAGTTTATACTTTATAAATTACATTATAATAACAAGAAGTAAAGTGTAGCCTAGTGGTAAATACTTTCATTTCATTTCTTTTAAAGAAGTTTGGTGTTTAAATCTCAATAACCGATCTGATCTGCCGGTTTAAGGCGGGTTACTCCGATTTTCTTTTTTATCCGGCCAAATAATAAATCCAGACCAGTTCTGATAACTAGGCCTGTCATTACAAAAACAAACACCCTATTTATCGTCCGTTTATGTGGATTTCATTATTACTTTGGACAGTACTATTATTTTTAGTGATTAAAAATGAACTCTAGCTAATTTTTACAATATCAGTCTATTATGCTAGATGCACTCTTTCAAATTAAAATGGTCAATTTTTTTTATTTAAAATAATAATAATAATAATAATAATAATAATAAAGTTTACCTTTCATGATCCAATTAGCATTATTTTCAAATAAATCCTTAAATTTTGACTAAGAGGTGTGTCATTAAAGCACATTGAACTTGGGCTTTTACTTTCAAATCCAAATTACCCAAGTTGCTTGTTATATTGGAATGACTCTTTAACCTTTTCCTGTAATACTTTTTATTTGTTTTTTAATTTTTTTTCTTTCCAAACTATTCTGATTAGATGGTTGTCACTTCTAAAACTTTTTCTATTTTTAATTAAATATAATTTTAATTGCATGGTCAAAATTTCAAATCACAGGTGTGCAGAAAAGGAAAGAGTAAAAAACGAGCCATCATGGCATAATCTAATGACTCAGCTTATATCTTAATATTTAATTTTAAATAAATGGGAAGTTTGTCAAAGTATGGTTTGCTAATTTACAAAAGTTGGGCCCCCACTGGATAAAGGTCAATTAACTTGGTGGGCCCCCAAAATAAGGAGATCACGGGGATTTTGAATGGCGCAAAGAAAATCCATCTTGGATTGGGTTGTAATTCAGTAAATTGGCACCAAATGACGGCCGACAGGAGACCAATGTTATGGCTCGCAAATTTGAATTACTTTTACATTGGCGGGAGTTAGTTTGAACACTACGTTAAAACTCAAGACTTTTCACACACTTTGTAACTTTTTTTCTAGTGGTCCAATCTATTCCACATTAACCACGAGTGATTATTTTGGAGTACACTAAATTTAACCTAAAAGAAAGTTATTTTATAAAACAAACATACGTGTAGGATGAAATATTGTGTCTTAATCCCAGGATAAATAGTTTAGTGGTGGAGCAAGCAGAGCTAAAGGTTTACCAAGTTTTTTGGTCCCGTGTTCGACTCCTACTAGTTACTAATATCCGTGGCTACGGACCGCAAGGCACAAGCCTTGATCAGGGTGCATGATTTAATCTAGTGCGCGCAAGCTAGCCCAGAATACTTGTATAGAAAAAAAAAAATTATTATGTCTTGTTTGGCTTATACTCTCAATGCGCATGAAATAGGATTTTTTCAAATTAGGTAAAAGACGAGTTTGGAAAAACATTTTATCAACCTAATAAGGTTTGCTTTTTTAAAAGGGTAAATGATGGGGCAAAAGCTAGAGGGTGCATGCATCATTCAAGATATAAGAGCGACATAATTGAGATAGTAGAAACTTATAAATTTAGGATTCATTTGAATAATCCATCGTTATCAGTTTTTTATTTCTAAAAGAAAAAAAATTGAAGTTCATTTTGTAATTTTTAATAGTTAAAAATATTAATAGTCACTTTTAAAAAGTAGAATTTAGTAATTCTAAAATATATATTGATATTGATAGTTTTAAAAGCAAAACATATATTTAGTAGTGGAAAGAGACTAGTGGGTGGTTATGAACATTAATTTGGCAAGGTGCAAGCCAAATTGGAGTATTTATAATCTTATAAAGGACATGTCCATTTTAAGTCATAATTAACTTTTAATTTATTTTGTTTGGTCATGTATATAGTTAACTAATCTAGGGATGTCAACGGGGCGGGTTTGGGACGGGTCACCCCTTTCCCAACTCCGTCCCATTTAAGAAAACCCCATCCCAATTCAGTCCCAAACCCGTGACGGGTCAGGATTTGGAATCCCATTCCCGTCCCAATTAAAAGATCCCAACCCATTACCGTCCCGTCCCATTTACTATTTTCTTTCTACTTTTCTCAATTTTCTCAATACCTAAATAAATTACAAAATACATCGATGAACATTAAAGATAATAGTTACTTCTAAGAGTAAAATAAATTAAACCCCTTAAGGGGCATGATTGAAATTTCATCTTATTAAGGAGAAACTTAATTGTATAATACCTATAAAATAAATATAATAAAAATACATAAACATATATAATCGGGGCGGGACGAGTTTTTAAGCCCTCATCCCAAACCCTATAGGGTTTTCAAAAAAAATTCCAAACCCGCCCCTAACCCTATTAGGATGACCCCAAACCCTTCCCAATAGGGGCGGGGCGAGGCGGGTACCCGGGTAAACCCGCCCCATTGACATCCCTAAACTAATCAAGGCTGCAGTCGACTTATAGCTAATTTAGGTCATAATATCATGGGTTGTTCCATACGGCCGGGAGGGTCACTTTCCTAGAAATCTTTCACTTATTGTAATTAATGAAGCTAGGGGGATAGAAGATCAACACTATATATATATATATATATTTAAATTGTTAGTTTAGGTTTTTTATTAATGAAGTTCTTAATTTCCTTTTATATAAAAAAAAAATTAAAAGAAATTATTTTGTGGACGTTCAAGCATGAAATAAGATTTTCAGTTAATTATAGTTAGGTGATCGAAGACAACTTTGGAACCCACTTGATTACTTAAAAAGTAGTTGCTTTATGCACCAAGCATATATATTGCGTATGTGTCTAGCACATGAATATTGTTTTTTATTTGGTATATACACTCTTCACATGAAATGGATGTTTCAATTTAAAATGTGCGAGGTAATTGACTTGTATGTGCA
>JAESVK010000969.1:1783913-1886546 GCA_017140935.1 Hamamelis virginiana
ATATATATATATATATATATATATATATATATAATGTAATAAGTTTTTCAACTATTATTTTTTGTTTGGCATATATATATATATAGAAAAATGTTCTTATAAGGGATACCTCATTTTAACTAAAATTAGCTAAGACCCTTGAGCCATTGGATTGTAATCTTGAGATGAATCATGCATTAAATGAATGGAAATTCAAGGACTTGTGTTCTTAACTGATTTTAGTTATAATGAGGTATAGCTGATAAGATCAAGACTCTCTCTCTCTCTCTTTCTCTTTCTCTTTCTCTCACATAAATTTTTGGTCATAAAAGGAGTTAGTGGTGGGATGTCTTGTCCTATATGCCCGTTATACCAAATACCCGTACTCCGTAGTTCCATACTCTCTCTCTCTCTCTCTCCCTCTCTCTCTATATATATATATATAGAATGCAATAAGTTTTCCAACAACTATTGTAAATTTGTAATAAGTTTTCCAACTACTATTTTTTGTTTGGCATATATATATCCAATACATAGAATAAGTTTTTGGTCATAAAAGGAGCTAGTGGTGGGATGTCTTGTCCTATAGGTTATACCAATTGAAAAAAAAGGGGTCAATTTGTGTAGAAAATAAATTATTAATTGGAGGCACAATGAATTGTCAAATCCTCCTTAAGGTCTTTTGTTCCTAACAGTGGCCTAACTTTTAAATAGTTGCGAATTAATAATATGAATGAGACCTAGGACCATGGTTGGACCATTACATCTGACAAGATAGGTACTAGATATAGATTTAATTTTTAGTATTACATATATGTTCAACTTAATGAGTGGTGCATGGCTAATCCTATCTATATCCCTAGGTTTACCTAATGTTTAATTATCAATATTTTTATTTTAAAAAAAATAATCTTTTCATTCCGCCAATGAAATTTCTATTTTCTCACATAAAAAGTACGAATAATGAGTTCCACACTCTCAGACAAAAAATCCAATCAAAATAATTAACAATTCTCTTTACTAAAGCTGGTAATGCCCTTTCCACGCAACAGACAATATGACCCATGGTACCAAACAAAAGAATATCCATTTATATGTGTAAATTTCAAGTAAGTGGCATGGTGTGAAGTGTGGAAAATAATTGCACGATTTTAAATCTCCACAACGTTTTGGGTGATTCCTGAAAGTTGAAAGCTACGTACCAAACGGGTCGTGTTGGAATTTAATGGTTTCATGCATGCATCATCGATCCTTGCTGGAATTTTCATCTAAAGTAAATGCCTTTACCATATTTATTACCTGTTATAAACTAAAAGGGGATGAGTTGGAGTTTGGAATTATTATTATTATTTTACCATATGATAGAAATGTTCACTTTCATTTATATATATATAACAAGCAATGCTATATATATATATATATTCCCAAAATTTTATTTTAAAAGCTATCTCAAATGAATCTAAATCATTCATTTATTATCAAAGAGAGAGGTTGCTAAGATAGAGAAGACTGAATCATCTGCCACATCATTTAAAATTTATTTTTTTCGAATAAATTTTTTTTTTTGTTGATATTTAACATTTTCCTTTCCTATATACTACTTACTAATGAGAATAAATCAGCTTTGTTTGGATATTGGAAAATGAAGGAAAAGGTCGGGGTAATGCAAAAGTTTATATTCAAATTGATTTTTCCTTGATGCATTCTTAAGATTTTCACTTTCTTTACTCTTTTCGAGATCCAAATAGTAGCATTAAAAAAATAATAATAATAAATAATGACGAAAAAATTAGGATATTATGTCCCCTTTGGCTGTCTAAATGGATTTATTGAAGTTTACACAGTGAAAAAGTATAAATTCATTTTGTTATGGAAGCTTTTAAAAAAGTGAGAACTATCGTCATAATCATTATTTTTACAAAATTTTCTCTCAATATTCCCGTAGTTTTAAAAAATTCCCTGCATAAACTCGTGTTTTGAGAATTTCCCTCCATGTATCTCCGTACACTTAATTAGACATTTTTGCCCTTATGGATTGTCAAATTTTGTAGGAAATGTCTCAAATTTTTACGTACAATCCTCAATATTATGTATAATCCCAAATTTACAGAGTAATCATCAATCCCCCAAACAATGAATAAGACGTAATCCACAATCCTCAAAATAATGAATAGTCCTCAATTTTGATAACAATCCCCAACTTTGCTAATAATCCCCCAAATTGTTGCTTACTTTTTACATCAAATCAAAACATTACATGTCCCATCAAATCCAAAAAAAGTGCTGAATACCCTAAATCATACATAATACCCAAATTAATTCATTATCCCCAATCCTCATATTAAACCATAATTCCTAAATTAACAGAAAATCCCCAATATGGAATTTTTGTTCATAATCCTCAAAAAATGTGTATAATCCCAAATTTCCATTTTTTTTTAAAAGATTTATATTGTGATATAATCATGGCATAATTAATATGGTTTGACATTACTAAAATTAGAGATTCTATTCTAAATAGGGGATTATATGCAATTTGGGGGATTGAGGATCATTCACAAAATTAGGATTTCAATGTAAAGATGGGGATTATATATGTTACGTGAAGGGCATTTTGGTCCAAAAAGAATATTTTGGTAAATTTTGAAAATAGGGGTTCATTTATGGAATTTTTGCAAGCTATGAGAATATTTAGGAAAAATCACCTTATTTTTAACTTAATAAAATGCTTCTACTTTTAATTTTTACTCTCATTTGTTGAGATGCATATATGTTCTAATTCCCATAAATTCTGTTTCAGAAAGATGAATTTGTCCATGGAAAACACAATAAAATAATTAAATTCATGTGGAACAATCAAATGCACCCTAATTAAATTATTTGATTAAAAGAAATCAAAAACAAAAGTAATGAAACAGTGCATGCATGACGGGTTCTGCAATTTACTAAACGAATCACAACCCATAAGACTTTATAAGTACACACACTCATATACTCCATTATTTGCTAATCAAAAAGCCTACTCCTTCCACAATATAATATCCTTCCAAAAGGCAAACCTAAAATAAAAATAAAATTAAATAAAGAAAACGTTTTTCAAAAACAAACTCTAAAGCCAGCCTGCAGAATCCAGTGGGTTGTTATGATAATGAATTTGCAGCTAGAGCAGCGATTGGTGCTGTTTGGATGCTGAAGTTGATGAAATTGTCATCTTCTTTTGCCTGATTGCTTCAACTGTGTAGACGCATTCTGCACCAGCAAGAAGAAGGGAACCGATGGTTAAGAAAATAAATGCAACAATCAGAGGCCCATAAAACGTAGAGTTGGATAATAGGTCTTCTTCTTTAGGGGCGACTCAATAGGATAGCGAATGAGGCGATCGCCTGAGGCTCCATTTGGATGGAGGCTCCATATTGTTTTTAAATTTGTGTTCATCATAACACCCATCCTTTGATATTTAACCCAAAATGGATTTATTTTTTTATTGGAATTCTCACATTTGATTAGGTGATTTGCTCATATATAAATATTAATTTTATTTATTTTTGCTCTTCTATTGATTGACATTTAGTTTAAATATAGTGAAAGATGATAAATTAAAATTTTGGTTGGTTGGCGAGAAAAAATAATATAAGAATTAAATATTAAAAAGACATTACTTAAAATTTTTGCCTTAGGCCCCAAATATGTCGACTCAGCCCTGTTATCTTCTTTGATGTGGCTTAGATCCTTCATCTCCATGATATATATATAACTGTAATTGTTTCTATGAACACTCCCGCTGTTTTTTTCCATCAAGACAGCTTTAATTGCATGATATGTAGGTGATTGATTCATCCATCTTATAATCCATGACTCTCTCTCTCTCTCTGTCTCTCGCTGTCCCTCTGTGCACACGTTTTGTGGGGAGAGAGAGATAGGACTCTCATCAAGCAGTCATCAATGCATCCTTTCTGGACTCGTACTAAAATAGGAAGCAAGGCGGCCTTCAAAACTTACTTTCAATAGGTTAATTCATAATCCGCATCTTGAATGCCCACGAGCGGCCCAAGCCTGTTTTCTTTTTTGTACTGAGCCCAACTCTAGATCAAATATGAACTCCATTACTCGTCCATATATGCTTGTATGGATAGCAAACACCTATTGGTATACTTGGGGCCCAATTGCATTAACTTTTTCTAGAATCACTTTTGGAGCTTAAAATTTCATTTGATCTAAGAGGATGAATAACAATCACTTTTGAACAACTTGAAGGATGATAAGATGCATGGCACAATTTTCATACTATTAATAATTGTGGCAAAAGCTAAGAGGCCCTAATTTTTATCACAATCACTTTTAGTATGAAAATTTGATATGTACATGTGAAGACATGATTTGAATATAATTTAAAAGAGAAATGTGTAGAAATAGTTCTCCGAAAGTGATTTTTAGCATAAGCTAACGCAAACGGGCCCTTGGTCTCCTTTATATATATATTTTGCCAATTAACGTATCCAAGCTTTTAACTCGAGTAATCCTTGGACATGTAAGATTACAATCAACTCTGCATCAATTAACATTCGAAAAGCATGTTGATAGTTAAACTTGTAACCTTTCACTCTTTGAGACGATAATTAATTAAGCATGAAGACTATTTATCTCTTTCGAAAGCATTATGCATCATGACTAATCAATCGTCTCCTTCAAAACCATTAAAATAAAGTGGAGAGTACAAGTTTTGAGTTCTCTATAGTTCCAAACCTAAGTTAGGAAAAAAAAGAAAAGGAAACTGAACAATATATATGTTTCTAAATTCAATTTATTAAATATATAGGAATTAGCAACCATCTAACAAAGATTTAAAAGAAAAAGAAAGAGAGAGCTAGAAGAGAAAACGATATATAGACTAGAACTATATATATATATATATATATATATGGTTGATATTGCAGGTAGCTAGACCTTGGATGAAGAGTAGTGGGGAGTATCAATGTTACGTCTGAGTGTCTTCAATATATTGAGGCTAACTGCATCGGCAACGAAGAGTAAAAAAGCGGCAACGGTGACGCATATAAAAATGAGGAGACATATTGCCGGCATTCTTGCCTCGACTTGTTGCTGCTTATTAGGATGCATCATCTCCTTTATTAAGTATACAATGGACCACACTGCCAAACTGCCTAAGCATGCAAGCATCAACCCTATCATTGCATAATATTTATCTTCTTTAATATTTCTCACACCATTATCCATTGTTGATCTCTCAATATATTGCCTGATGAGAGAGAAGAGAGAGGGGAAAACTAGGTCATAATAACACGAGACAGATCTTGGAGTAAATCTCACGGCCAATAGCGCAAAATTTTCTAAAAGAAGAAAATGGCGCCATTCTAGAATTGTTATTTTCCCTTTTAGATTTTTCAGTTTTTGGGGAGGTGAAACTACCTCAATATACTACTTTATATATAATAATGAGAGTCCACGAGTTCAAGCATATGAAATAATATTATTGTCTATGTATTAATATTAGAGGCTGTGTGGCAACTTAAAAACCTGGCCAGTTAAGAATATGCCTGCTTGGTTTTTATTTAGTACTGTTTGTATTTTTTCTGCAAATCAGTTTAATTCTGTCCAGAAAATAAGGCATAAACACAGTTTTTTTCAAATCAACTGGAAACTGATTTACATAAAAACCATATAGTAGAAAGAAATTGGAACTGGCCAGACTCAGTTTTCAAAGTTCCCAAATAGGCCCAGACCTTTGAGTATGGACTAATGGTAGATTTCTATTATTTGATAGGAAAAGAAAAAGGAAAACTCTATACAACAAATTTAATTAAAATTAATTTTTGACACGAAAAGCATATAAAGTAATTAAAATGAGAGAGAATGTTGAAATATTTATAAACTTTATTGCGAGCATCTTCAACAATGTTAGCTATCCAAAAATATTAGTCAAAATATCTAACCAAATCATAATATTTCCATTCTAAAGGATATTTAAACATTTTGGTTAACTACCAAATGAGGAGATGAGTATAGAGAAAAGAGAGAGGCTAGCTGTTACTGAATCTTCCTAATGGATTAGTATTTTGAATTAGAATCCTAGCTGTGATAGTAGCCATTTTTTAATAATTCACCAAATCTCCCACAATTCCTTCCCTTCTCTTCTCTTCGGCATGTGATTTGAATTAAAAAATAATAAATATTAATTAATGACTAGTATATGGTTGGAGCATACAGAATTTTAGTACCTTAGCCAAAAAGGGAAGACAAAAAATCCTATTTAGGCATTTTGACAAGTTGCTAAAACCATTAAAGGCCATCTCTCTTTCCATCAACCATTAAGCACTCTCTCAATGAATCTCTTAACTTATGCACCTCGGTATCATCCTTACAAATTGATCGTTGGATTAGATACCTAACTCTCCCATGAATGTCATGTCCGCCAAAAATCACAATGATCCAACATCAAATTTTTAAAAATATCACAATGAAAATTTGTCATTTTTTTGTTCTTCAAAATGTCACTTTTTTCATTTTTTTTTTTTATTTTTATTTTTTATAGACAAGACATTCATAGAATCATAGGAGGAGTAATCTAATCCAACGTTTAGTTTTTCAAAATATGTTATACAATTGACCCTGTAGAGATCACCTAAAAAATAATCCAAATATTCAAATAACATAAATAATATTAAGATTTTCGAATAAAGAAACATAATCCATATATAAGGCAAATTTTATGTACATCCAAAACGAAGATAACCACATGGAAACCACTAGGAAAAAAAAAAAACTAAAAACTAAAAAATGGGAATTTGGGGGAAGATGATAGTTTTGAAGCTAGCACTCAATAGAGGGATGCTCTTGGGGCGCTGATGTTGAGGGAGGCCGAATCATCATACGTTTGAATATTGCTTGAATCGTATCATGGCAGGCTCTCGCAGCCACTGTGAGTAAAAGGATTGCAAGGATGATGAAAACAACAATGAATACCGCACCCCAAACATGCATTGAAATGTCATGTTTGTGTTTATGCTTTGCATCCTTTATCATAAACCGTATTATTAGCCACACTAATAAACCAGGAATGCATGCAAAAGCAACGTACCCCACCACTCTGAATATCCCATATTTTATAGGTATCACCTTCTTCTCCTGGCCTTCTTCCATCTAATCATCCAAAGCTATCTCTCAGACACAGACAGAGAGAGAGAGAGAGAGAATGAAATCCTTTTATTTCTGCAGGACGAAAGACAAAGGAAATAACAATGCTGTGGAGCGGATTAATTTGTTATATGCAAATCAAGGAAATTAAGATTGGCTTTGAAATTTCCTAATATTGATTTTACAATACATTATTCCATCTCAAGAGTCAAAAGCCACAGCATTGTTATTTCCTTTGTCGAAGCAGAAGACTAGACCCATGAGATTCAGGCGGGGCCCATAATTATACAAAATCGAAGTATAACAAAGCACATATCCTCCAGGCCCAAATTATGGAATAACAAAATCACTAGGCCAACTTTGTCTAACCAACTCCATGTAGGTTGGTCTCGATCTTGGTAATTATACCTCAAGATTCAAGAAATAGAAGACTTTTCTAATGAAAGTAGTCACTCGTTCAACTTTGTCCAACCTATTCAAATTTTGGTCCGGACCAAGTTTGGACTAGTGTCCAAATGTTAGGCAAGCCAATCGCCTAACCCGACCCTCCAAATTTAATGTGACCTAGACAAATTGGAGGAAAAGAATCAACAAGTAAGAATAGTTTGTAAAGATTCATGCAACATCAAACAGTGATGAAATAAAAACCGATCAAATTAATTATCACTTCATTAAATTTTTATGTTTTCCAAACAATCTCTACGAGAAAAAGAAAAGAAAAAAAAAAAAATACCAATTGTTGGATGACGACAACAACGATGATTGTTGATTTAGTGGACTGCACGGTGGATGGATGAGAGTCCTCGGCAAGGGAAGTTGATGTTGGTACAATCTTTTTTCTGTCACACAAAAATTGAAAAAAAATTCATGCCTTGGACGAACAACTAGAAGCAAAGCCAAATAGCGACGAAAAGAAGACAACTGGCAGCGATGATATAGAACAATGTTTTGGCACATATTTCTGGTATGCTATCTTGGCCAGGTTGTACAATCCCCATTATTGTTAGCCGAATTAAAGAAATGGCCATAGTTGAAACCATAAGACCCAGTATTGCATACCATAGAAGTGCACATATCTCAACAATCATACTGGAGAGAGAGAGAGAGAGCAATGGGTTTGAACTTTGAAGTGTAAAACCATGAAGTGAGAAATGGAAGGATGAGAGGTTCTTTGAAACTATCGGAAGATAGAGACGTATTTGATTTTTGTTTTTTCGTTTTGAAAAAGAAGTGTAAGATACGAATGATGAGAGATTTACCTACTTTATAACGAATGATTTGGGTGTTTTCAAAAGAGACAAGTTTCAATCATAGAAGAAATAAACCAATAAATTAAGAAAACTTTGTCTAAATTAACTTAATTTGTTCCCATTTTTTTCATACAGGGCTAGCCCAATTAGTAGGTCCACTGACAGAACTAAATCATACATTTAACTTTGAGAGCGGATGTTGACACACTCTTGAATTATAAGCTCACCCCCTCCAATTTTGATTTTTTACTGTTTTATGAAAAAATACATTGTTTTTAAGAAAACTAGCCGCTTGGTCCACTAGAAAACATCATTTTGAACAACTTTGTAGAAGAAAGTTTTTCCAAAATCTATCATTTAAGCAGACTTTTTGGCAACTTTGTAGAAGAAAGTTTTTCCAAAATCTATCATTTAAGTAGACTTTTTTGACAATTTATTATTTTTACAAAATATTTCGTAAAAAATGCCAAAAAGTCTGCTTAAATGATAGATTTTGGAAAAACTTTCTTCTACAAAGTTGTTCAAAATGATGTTTTCTAGTAGACCACACAGCTAGTTTTCTTAAAAACAATGTATTTTTTCATAAAACGGTAAAAAATCAAAATTGGAGAGGGTGGGCTTATAATTCAAGGGTGTGTCAACATCCCCTCCCTTTAACTTTTGATATAGTGTTGGGCCAATCTAATCACCCGGCCCATTGAAGTGGATCTAGATGGTCAAGTTGTTTTCGTCTGGTTTAAGGCACTTCTCATCCTTCTAGTCTCCTTGTGTTTGATTGTTGGAGACTTGTCCCATATATTTTTTCACATCATCTAAGATTGGTAAGTAAATTGCCACTAAAGTATAACTCACTCGTCATTTCTCTTGACTTTGAGATTTGAGGTTCTTAATTTAAATCTTCATGGAAAAGGTTTGGTTGTTCCGTCAGTATTTTGGATTGTGATTTCTAGAAAATCTCTACTTGGTAACTTAAATTACTTAATTGGATTGTGATTTCTCATATGTTATCAGAGAGTTAAATCTTGGGTGAGCTTGCAAGTCAAGTCTTCATCCCATTACTCCAGTGTTTTGATTCGAGGGCCACCAATTCTCCAATTCAGAGTTTCGTCTCGGACTGTACATGAGGGGAACTGTTGCATACTTGTTTTCATCACATTGGATCAAATATAAATGTACTAAGTTCATAGTTGATTAGAAAAACAAGAAAAAGTGTTCATGTGTACAAAGTTGAACAGATTTAATATTTACAGAAAAGAAACTCACTAAACAGTAGTAAAATGAAAATGGGTCAAATTTATTCACTTTATTAGATTTTCGTGTTTTCCGAACAATCCCCATTTGGAGGGAAAAAAAAAAAAGGAGGAAAAACAGGGGAAAAATTGAGCAATTGTGGGATGATGATAATTGTTGATTTAGCGGGCTACACAATGGACGGATGAGGGTCTTCGGTGACAGAAGTTGATGTAGGTACAATCTTTTTTCTGCAACATAAAAAAAGTAAAAATTTCCTGCATTTGTCAAACAACACGAAGCAAGGGCTAATAGCGACGATAAGAAAACAACCGGCAACGATGATACAGAACAATGTTTTGGCACATATTGTCGCTGTGTTATCTTCGCCAGGATGTATAATCACCTGTATGGCTAGCCAAATTAAAAAAATGCCCAAAGCTGAAGACATGAGAGCTACTACTGCAGAACATAGAAATAAACTTATCTCAGCATCCATACTGGAAGAGAGAGAGAGAGAGAGAGAGAGAGAGAGAGAGAGCAATGGGTTTATTATGCTTTAGAGTAGTAGTGGAAGAAGGAAGAGAGCTGCTTTGAAACTCACGGAAGAGACGTATTTGATTTTTGTTTTTTTGTTTCGAAAAGGAAGGGGAAGATCCGAATGATGAGATATTTACGTACTTGAAAACAAATGATTTGGGTGTTTGTTAAAGAGACAAGACTTAAATCATAGAAGAAATAACCCAATAAATCAAAGAAACTTTGTCTACTTCACCAAAATTAACTTGCTTCCAATTCTTCGCAGAGGGCAACCTGTTTTGGACTAATTCAAGGCAACTTTACTTCTTCTCATCCTTTAATTTTATCCCCCTTGTTTTGGATTGCAGGTGCTTGATCGATGCAGCGATTCCAGCATATTCTCTCGACGCATACGCCCAATGACTATTGTTTTCTTTAATGATCTCCAAAACAGAATCGGAGAGAGAGAGAGATTTAACATGTTAATGGGCTCAAATTAAAACAGTCAACCCGAGGATGGGTAGCTTAGTAATGGACCAAGCAGGCTTAGGCAGAGACGTAGCCAGGGCCGGCCCTGGGCTTTGGGTGGCTTAAAGCGGCTACCTAAAAGGGGCTCCTCTACATGTAAACTCTAAAAAAAATTTGCATATTAATTACTATGTTAAAGATTTTAGTTTCTTATAAAACAATATCTATTATAACATATTATAGTAGGGAAAATAGTTAAATAGAAAAGGGTTTTCAATTGACTCACCCCAAACCTCAACAGTACATTAATAAAAAAAAATTGCTTAATAGTAGAACATACCATGTAAATGTTGTAGCTAACCAATATGATTTTTGTCCATTAACAAAATAGTATCTCAATCATGTTCCAATGCATTCGAAAAAACAAAAAAAAAAAAGCAAAAAAGGACAAAAAACCATTGTATCATGGAATTGCCAAAAAAATCAATTTCAAACATAAAATAATATATATTTTTTATAATTACCTAAAAAATAATCATGTCATTGAAATATTACTCTTCTTGCATTTGCACCCGCGAAGTCGGTAATCAAAGTAGCATAGTCAAGCTTTTTGACCAAATCATCTATCTCAGGCACACTTTCAATTTCAATTGAACTAGAAGATTCTTTATATTTAGTGTTTACCAAAAACTTGTCAAGAGGCCCTTCTTGAGACTTGATAAATGCTTCTAATTTTTTTCTTTTCAAATCTTTTTTATGGCCAAACTCATATTTTCTTTTAAGAGGCATGACTTATACGATCAAATGATGAATCCTACAATAACAAAATAATAAAATTAAATAAATTGTCTTCTTTGTTTACTAATAAAAAAAATCCTAAAATTTTAATTTAATTCTCAAATTAAAAGCCCTAAAATCTTATTTACAATAATCAATATTATTATATTAAAACCCTAATTCATTGAATAATGAGATATGTCGTTGTGTAGGTAGCTTTTACTCTGCAACTCATGTGCCATTTTATTATTATTTTTGCTTTTGAAAAATCATGTCCGCCAAGGCGCCAAGTCTAACTTTACTCTCTTTTTTTTTTTTCTTTATACAAAGACTACAATAATGAGATGTGTGTGGCTGCGTGGGCAATTGGAAAGGGGCTGCAAGACTTATATAACAAAAAAAAAAAAAATTGGGCCTAAAGCAGCGGCTTTACGAGCTTTAGCCCAGGGCCGGCCCTGGACGTAGCCAAGATTTGTAGCTAGGGTGGGCGAAACTCTAAAAAAATGAAATTTAAGGTTTCATCTTTTAAAAATAATATGAAAAGTATTTATTAAAACTAATAAATTATTCATATTTAATGCACAAAAGCACAAAAATACTTGTAAATGAAACATAAATCATTAAAAAATAATTCATATTAATAAAATATTCACCAATTGATTACAATTGTTCCCTCCGAGTCTTCATTTTTTAAAAATGTTGTAGGATAACCTTATAATCAATGCCATCAAGTATGTCTTTCTCAATATATCCAATCAAGCTATCATTCATTAATTGATCGCCTATCCGGTTGTGCAATCGACTCTTTACAATTTTCATTGCAGAAATGTCATTTCTACAGTGGCAGTCGCAACTGGGAGGAGCCAATATCAAAATCAAGTAAACTAATGGATACACTATGTTTCTTTTTGTTTCAACCATTTGTTGAGCTAAAGCACCAATCCCTTTCAATTGTGAAAAGTCACCAGAAGAGCGCATATCAACAACATAATTTTCAAGTTGATTGTCAAGCACAGCAAGATCGAATGCAGAAAAATTTGTTGGATAAAGTGTAGCTAAGTGAATTAATTGTTGTTTGTTAAAAGTAGAAAAAAAATCATTTGGCCTCAAGCATGCCACACTAAGAAGCAATTTAATGTTTGCTTCAGTGAAACTACTATTAAGCTCAAGAAGTTGCACATCAATGACGAAATAAAATAGCTCAACGCGATAGTGATGTAGGTTTTTATTTATTTATCTATCAAAATGTCAGGGTGGGCAGTTCCAAGCTAGCTACATCCATAGGGCTAAGAGCTTACCAAGTCCCTTGGTCCCGTATTCAACTCCCGCTTACTACTAATATTAGGGGTCACAGACCGCAAGGCGCAAGCCTTATTCGGGGTGCCCAGGATACCTGTATAGCCAAAAAAAAATAAAATCCAAATAGTCCCTTTGATTGAAGGTTGCTACTTAGATGCAGTGCACTAATGCCTACTTGAACTTAATTATGTTAATTATCTATACTAATATATAAAGCTAACACTAGGGTTAAATGTACTCACATTTACTTTCCGTAATTACACTTTACAACAAAATAATACTTACCATTATTTAAAAAGATAAATTTATAAAAACAAAAGGGTATATACTCCGTATAAAATTTCAACACACCCACCACTACTTTTATAATTATCCTAGTCTATTTCTCATTTTAATATTTTTAAACATCATCGTTTTAAATTCATATTTTAATACTTAATTTATTTTTTTAATTTTCTTAAAATATATATTTTTTATTTATTTATTCGCACATGTGATATCTTTTTCTTCACATCGCATGTGCTACAAGTCTAGTTTACTAGCAAACTCAGCCCAGACATGTATATATACTAGCGTAAGCCTAGGCTATGCCCTAGTAAAAAAGGGGGCTTTTTTTCTTAATTTTTTTTTATTTAATTCCGTGGGAGCGGAACTTTTTGTTTGTTATTGGCTATTTCATTTTTCCTTCAATCTTTCTTTTATAAGTAGAATCTTGTATTTAGAAGAAAGTCTTATAATGCGAGTTTGCCATGTCACATTTTAAAAATGGGCTTAATTTATATAATAGTAATAGTTAATAAATAAAGTATTATAGATTAATTTGAACCCAAATCTCTGCGGAAGTAGCTATAAATATAATCTTATGTTGACAAAAAATTAACAATAAATAAAGAAAAAAAAAAGGGCTTAATAATGCTAAAGAATGACATCCATTTTTGTAAGCAGATTTTTTTTAATGTTTTATTTTCTTAATTCTTTCCGAGAGCCAAACAAAATATAAAAGAATTTGAAAGCAAATGGATTTAATGACCAAAATCTAAGGGACAAAAACTAGCTGTGAAGCTGGCCGGGAATGGCTTCTGATATTCATAGTCTCACACTCATGACAAATTAACTTTCACAAGACTAAATACTTCATAAACTCAAACCTTACATTTAAATTGAAGATTGATTAAACAAATATTAAAAAAAAAGAGAGAAAATGAAGAGATTAAGACCAATTCTTGGATGATGATGGTGTTGAATTATGCGTTTACACACCGATGGGAGGAGGGTCCTGAGATACAGAAGTTAAGATAGGAACAATCTTGTTTTTGCTGCTAGGCAATGGTGGTTCTAAATGTGGAATGGTGGCTCTCTTGAAGACAATGAACCAAGGTACAATCGCCGAGAGGACAAGAGAAGCAGCAGCGATGACAAGCAGAACAGTTTTGATACAGACTAGAAGTATGGTATCTTGATTAGGATGTATAATCCCCACTACAGCTACCCGGATTAAAAGAACAGCCAATATTGGACATATCACAGCCACCAGTGCCAAAAATATAATTGAATCCGCCTCTGCATCCATAGCTGCTCAATGGCCCGTTTTCACAGACAGACAGACAGAGCATGGAATAACACTGGGTTTAAATTATAAAAACATATATGAAGTCAAAATTGAAAGGAGAGAGAGAGAGAGAGAAGAGAATAACACTGGGTTCAAGGTATAAACCAGGAAGTGAAAATTGAAAGGATGAAAGCATCCTCGAAAGTCTCGGAATAGACGCAAATAAACCATAATCTGTCTGTTTGTAAAAGAGACAAGACTTTAGTTATCATAAGATGAAGACTTCAATCATACAACAAATAAACGAACAAATCAAAATACACTTTGTTTCCATCACCTTAATAAACTTTCTTCTGATTTTTTACAGAGGGTTGGTCCAACCACTTGGCTCCTTGTTCTTAAGATTTGCCTATTAAGACTCCATTTATTGAAAAAGCTTGGACCGACATTTTCTCAAAATAATCTGAAAATGGGACAATCTACAAGATTCAAGATAACATTCACAATCTTGTTGTTAAAGCATAATGCATTCAGGAAAAAAAAAATATTTTATAAAGAATATAATATGCTTCCACCTTAATTCCTAGTTATTAAGAGGGACCATTTTATAGCAACAAAAGGAACCAACAGCATTACTATTATACATCATTTCTAGCCTCAGCCATTTTACAATGCTTCTTACGTACAATCAACCAGAATCAGAATCAATAGATGAAAAGAGGAGATCTGTTAAAAATCAAACTCATCTATATGAACACCAACCATCAAATAGCAACAAAACATCTTCTAAATGAACACACTCAAAACAAGCTCACAAGAGAGACATCACACTACGTTTCCAACCATACGATTTCCTACGTGTGTGTCTGGGTGTGAAATTGAGCCCAAACATTTCCTTGAAAGCTTGCTCTGGCTCAATAAACCCCATGAGCTTTGCAACAATTTTGGCACTCTCTGTAATGTGGTCCATGTCTTTTGTGTTGGTCCACAAGCAGTGGGCCAATTGTAACCTCCTGTTCTTTGTATTCAACCCGATTCCCCACTTGAGGTAGAGGCTCTCCCTATCTTGTTCCGAGAGCTTCTTCTGCATTTTCTTGCTAAGCATCTCCCTCTCCCGACGGAGAGCCTTCATGCTGTTGAAAATAGAAACATTTTCAGGTTCTTTAATTTATGTGCTACATAGTACTATATAAAAAGGGAAAGGCATGGTGCGAGATGTGAGCAACTCCTATTCCACAGTTGCACTCACCAGCCAGTTGCCAATCACAGCCCATCAAAACACAATACAAGTGCAATGGCATCATTTCACAGAAAAATGTGGCACATACTACAAATCATCAACTGTATTACCCTCTTATTTAGTGAAATGATCTGTACAGTGATGTGGCACACTCTAGTTATATCAAGCTGTTAATTGAAATGGAGGGCTCATATCCAGCAATCCTGCAATCTTCTGCTTTTTAAGTTATATTGAAATTAAATTAATATATGTTGAAAATATTTTATCCCCAAAAGTTTTCTATGTTGAAAATTTTCAATTATTCATTTTGGAACCATCTAGATATGAAAGCGTATAATGCAACTTTTGGACTTCATCTCTGTTAAAAAGAGGCATCTAAACACTAAAAAATTGCAAGGTATCAGCAACCAAAGTACAACTATGGAAAACAAATCGTAGGATTGCAAGATTGCAGGGGATTTCACTAATGAGCCCATTGAAACGAATGAAGATGAAATGAATCCAAGACTAGTAACAGTGCTATGTATTTATCAATTTCTTTTTCAGCAATATTCCAGACGGGATAAAATTATGTACCTTGAAGCAGGGGTGAGAATCTGACCATCTTGCACAGTCTGATTGCCCCGAGAAAATGTATCATTGAGAAAAGACAGCCTCCTGAGCTCTACTTCTATGTAAATGGAGTCTGTTGGATCACCGTTAAATAGAAGAAAGAAGTAGGTTCTGTGAACCAGTGACACGTTGCAAGCATGCCAGAGTTCAATAATTTCGCTTTGGAGGCTCTTGAATTTGGAGGGCCAATTTGAAGGACTTTCTACATTATCCTGTATGGGATCCAAGCCAACATCCTTTACATTCTTCACAGATTTGTTGGCATTTGGTTCTGCTTCCTGTACCTATCATGCAAATGCATGTCAGAATTAAAGATAGCTCAATTTACAAAAGAAGCCGGCTGTCCTGAAGTTTTCAAGGGAAAAAAATGACCACTGTACTACATTTTCCAAGAAAGTACACTAAAGTTAGGCATAAGCAATTTCTTTTGCATTTCAAAGTAATCAACATATTATGCCTCCAACAGGTACATAATGTGAATCATCTATAAAATTTCCATTTCGAAATGAATATTTTAGAAAAGGCCATTCCAAATTACCCATTTTCCTAATTTGTAGTTGGTATAATAAATGAAAACGGAACCACCTAAAAGAAACGCTGCATACTTGAAAAACAAAATAGATATATAAAAGACAACAAAGATAACATAGACGTATTTCTAGCTCACTGCATAAAAATATCAAGTATATGAAGTTGCAGTCATAAATATTCTGGCATTTATTATATTCTACCAGGATAACTTTAAGTTGCATATAATTCTTTCCATGAGTGTAACATCAACTTTTTGATGCATCAACATCAAATAAATTAGGAAGATACAAGGGTCTAGAGCTGGTTCATAAATTCTCACCTTAGAATCAGCATAACCTATGTTTTGGCTATTATAAGGAATTGGTAACAAAAAGGATCAACACTCACCGGATCATCAACAAGTTGCTTCTCAAACTGAAGCTTGGCCATTTCCTTAAGTCCTGCAACAAGTGTACTGATGCCCGTAATATCCTCATCAGTTGAAGTTCTGAAATTCTGTTCTTTAAGTTCATCAACAGCAGCACTCCCTGCCGAGGTCTGAGAACTTTTTCTTGATAACCTTTCGCCATCAGCACCATAGTTCAATGCAGAAATATTATTAAGTCTCTCAGGTCTTCCAGTGAAGTCTTTCTCAAACACATCTGGAGGTGTGTTCTCATTCTTTTCTACCTTCTCAAACTGTGGTGAAGACAAGCTAGTTAGAAGACTCGCTTTACAACTTCTACTCTTAGTCAACTTCAAGCCTCTGGAGCAAGATATATCTTTTTCCAACAGCCTTGGAGATGGTTCTTCAGGAGAAGAAAGAACAAAATCTGGATGCATGCTCAACTCTCTATCTTCCTTCACTGGGGGAGACATTGATTCCTGATCTGCTCTATCTCCATTACTGACCACCATTAATGCTGTGAAGTCTGTGTTTTCTTCAGTAAACGACATATTTGACTCTCCATATCTATTCATGCTTGACTCTTCTATCTCAATGCACCGAACTTCCTTGCAAAGATCCTCTAAATTCTCGTCAGTCTGTCCTTCAATCTCATCCCAGCTATTACATGGATCACTTCCAACAAAATCAGGTGTCCTAATTGACAACAGTGGAGAGGCATCATTGGGAAGAAAATTCTCCTGTACATCAGGAACTTGTAGGCAGTGCTCATCTGAATTACTCCTGCTGTGTCTGTGAGAAATCTGAGACCCAAATGAGCCAATATCCGGGGAGTGAGGATCCTCCATACTAGATGTGTCAGACATCGGGCATTCATATTCCCATGATTTCCGCACTCGCAACTTAGTGTACTGATGATCCAAACCTGCCTGGAGGAGGATGGCCAGGAATAAAACTTAGCATAGAAGGCACATCGATGCAGAATGAAATGCTGCAGTTAAAAGAACAACTACATATACCCATACCATTGAAGGTTTATCATCTCCAACCACCCGTTGCAAATCCTCAATCTGAGATTGAGCAAGGTCTCGCTGAAGAATTAGGCCGGCTATCTCTTTCTTCAGCTGCATGAGAAAGAAAGGAAAGGCATTCAAGGTTTTAAGTCAATAAGAAATTGCAGCTTGTAGCATAAATGCAAAAATCCTGGTATGCTGCAGTACAAATGAACCGACTCATGTTTCAACTAAACCTGAAATACTAGTGACCCGATACCTCGCTCAATGTTGGCCTTGAAAAAAGTCAGTCTAAGAGGTACTATTTCAAGCCTATTGCTGTAACAAGGTCAATTGAGGTGGCTTTTGGAAGAGTTTAGAATGTAATGGGTAAGGAGGAGTTGCACTGTAATGAGGTGTATACCAAGTTGGCTGTCATTTTCAGGTAAGTTATGCTGTGGCTAAAGCTACCCTTTTCTCTTCACCAAGTCGTATTTTTAAAATTGTTTTACAGCAGTGTTAATAATAATTAAATACTAAGGTGTTGAGCGATCATTTTACTGAGACAAAAGGTCAGACCATGACAGTTGCCTCCAGCCCATACCCACTTTGCACTACTAAAGAATGAATAAACCACTAATGTATGAAGGGAGGTTTCTAAGCATGTTGCTTGAAAATAATGATTGAGGAAATTTTTAAAAAGAAAAAAAGAAGGCTAAATGAAAAAATAAAATCAATGAATGATGCTTCAAACAAAGACAGATTATATGCATCGTAACTTTAGCTGAAACTTGCTTAGAAATTGGTGTTAAGAGGCTAATGACCAAGAAGAGGTCCCTTTATCTTAGGCCAATCAGAAGGTGGTCATAAGATAAGAACTGTGAGCTGAAATTGACCTACTCTGCAAACTGCTGAACCACATATACCAATATAAGTAAGAAACAAAGTTCTATGATGACAACATGACCAGAAATGCTTTTTACAATAGATTGATAAGCAATCAACAGACTTGTTTATAGAGTCACCATAGCTGAACTGGGACTCTGAAGAAGGATCAGGGGGCAAGACAAGGAAGAAAATTAGAAATGAGTGAAAAAACTGATATGATTTTTGCATGTGCAATGGGGAATAAAGAAATTTCTGTAATTGACTGAAGGCCTAATATGACTGAATGACAACCAGAAAGGAAACAAATGAAGTACTAGGAAAATATCTAAAATCCTGCAGCCTACAGGAAGGTACAGATCTATCTACAAATGACAGAGAAGATTAACAGCTGATGCAACCACAAAATAGCTAAAATAAGGCTGCAGCAACAGAGATAATTACTTGAAAAGGCTACCGGGCTAACTTGCTATGATTGAGTTTTAATCAGTAAACCTTGGATGAGTACCACAACTTGGTTTCAAAGAGGCACTTATGTCATTATTCCTTACAAATATATAATCGTTATAATGTACATCTGCCTTAAGTGGTAGTTAGCAATTTGTCTTTATTAAAGCTACCAGACATCAATGGTAATGGACTCATGACAATTAACTAGGCATTGAACTTTGTTTTTCATTACCTCTTCAATATGAAGGTCTTTCTCTCTCAGTAATGAAGCAGAATCAGATGCGAAAGTGACTGTTCCAGGATTTTTCAACTCGCTCTCCAATCTAGCCAATTCTTTTTGCAAATGCTTTACAAGGGCTTTATCAGACATGACTACATTGACCTGTGCATTAGTAGTCACCTCTTTAGCACAACTTGCAAACAAGAGGGTATTTCTTGATTGCTCAACATGGCTTCGTGCAGGGCTCATAGTACAGATGATGGCCGTTTTAGCATTGCCACCTAAGGAGGACTGCAGTATGCGGGTTAGTTTTGAATCTCTAAAAGGAATGTGTCCATTTCTTCCCTTGCTGCATCCAAACATATAATTCCATGAATAAGCAACAGATGTACAAATTATTGTTCTATGCTAGACCTTCAATTGTACATGCACCAAAGAAAGAATGAAATAAGCTTCAAGTCCAGCAGGAGTTTCCACACTGTAATCGCATAAAGCAGATACTAAAAACACTGAGATTGGAAGACTGTGTAAGTGCCTGTTTGGGAATTCTAAAAATTGGATCAAACTGGGTACAATCCCTTGATGCTATCTGGTTTTTAAGTAAATTAACTCATAGTTGGTTTTAAAAAAAAAAAAAAAACTGTGTTATGCCTTATTTTTTTGTTCAAGGCTGAACAGATTTACCAAAAAAGTGGACATACCAAACAGTGATGAAATCAAAACTAGAAGACTTATCTTCACTTGGCCAGGGTTTTGTGTTTCCCAAATGGCCCCTAAAACTCTAACTTTGTGAAATAGAAGAAGCATTCAAGGAAACCAGTACAAAGCCAATATATCGAAATCCACATTCTCATTTAGGTTCACTAATTCTCAAAGTCCACAATAGGGAGTTGATTTGTAATCAAAATGCAAAGGAAATGAAAAACAAGCCAACCTTAGCTTGCGGATAACAGTTCCCAGGGTCAGTAGACTGCGATTTATGTGGCAACCTTCTTTCAACCTTGAGCCAGCTGATAATGTCTGTGATGCACGCTCACTTCCAGCAAGATCAACAAAATTCTACACACACACACACAAAAAGGAAAAACATTAGCATAGCAGACTGTGCTTTCCTTCTGTCATCATCATTATCATATTATTGTAATTATTATCCTTATTATCATTATTACTACTACTCATAGCTCTGATCTATTAATCTAAAAGAAAACTTATAATGCATACCACAGTTGCTGTAAGGGTGCTTGAATGGTCATTGCCTAAAAACTCACACGCCGAACTTTCAATCGTCTACAGAAACCATTATTTAATAAAAAGAAACATCAAATATTGAAGCAGTCCTAAATTCAAACTTTATCCGCCAAAAAAATATATATATATTTGGCAGTCATACCAGTCTGATAATTTGATGAGATCTAGAGCTAGTTTCGTTGAGGGAGGTCTCCCCAATCTGTCTTTGAGCTGCAACAATGCACTAGCACATTTTAATAAATGCAGTCACGAGTCATCTGGTAAAAGCAGGACTGTTTTAAAGTGTCCTGACCTTCACAGACAGAAAGGAGCTCCTGCAGATGGTTCCAATCCGTGAGAGTCTCCTCAATGAGTCTCTCAACAATAGTGCCTCTCTGTTAATTGCCAACCATTAGTATGATGAAATGTACATATACCCATTTGTTAGCAGTAAAACAAAACTTACCTCTGGATCATCAAGAAGTCTAAGTGGGGTACTATCAGCACTGAGGAGATCTCTGACAGATTCATTATAAATCTCCATAGCAGAGAATTTCAAAAGGAATTCTCTTTCCTTGTGCTACAAAAGATGCAATCAATTTTTTGTCACATACGCAGGAACCTAAGGAATGTAGTACTGAAAATAGGAAAGGGCAGTGATATATGTGTGTGTGTTTGGATACCTTCTGTATATAGTCATATATATCTGCCATAGTATACTCTGTAATCCCACTCATGGTGAATGTCTTTCCACTGCTTGTTTGTCCATAAGCAAAAACACTTGCTGGAAAATATTTGATAATACTTCTCAATACAGTTCCAAATGAAGTTAAAGAAAGAGAACAATGGGGAAAATCAAATGAATAATCAGGTTGTACTCACAGTTAACACCACTGACAACGGAAAGAGCAATTTCCTTGGCTCCTTCCTCATACACCTGCCTCGTGGAGCAATCAGACCTAAATACTCTGTCTAGAACCCAAACAGTAGACCAAAAATAAGAATCCAGAAGAAAGATCGGAAGACTCTCTGCAACTCATTAAGCTAACACCAATTTATACGAAACTGTAACAAAAATTGTCTGTACAAATTGCTCTTCTATCAAAACCCCAAGAAAAAACCCACTCTATTTCTTTAAAACCCAAAAAAGATTTGGTCCATTATCAGTCAATGGCCAACAGCATACATGCAGAAACAGTTTCTCTTTAAAAAACAAGGAAAAAAGAAAGAAAGAAAGAAAGACTTCACAAGGAAATTCCAAGCTCCCAAAACTGGAAACAAATTTAAGGCAACTTTCACCAGCAGGCAGAATCGAGTTCAAATCACAGTAAATGCTGTAAATTTATGCCTGACCATGATGGTTGCCTAAATTATTTCCGAAAAACCACTTAACTAAACAAAACCGACACCTAAAATATGCAAACAATATGCATTCCCTACCAAATGTATAGGCAGTTGGATACATGGACCGCTCAGGAACTGGAAGGTTGTTCTTATATATGATAGTGTCATCATTGATGCATTCCCAATCCGATACATCATGCCTCGAGATCTCCTTCTCATTCAAAGGCCGCAACCGAACCAAAACAACAACCTTCTCCTCACGCCCGCTCGGGCCTCTTATTAGCTCCTCCCCACCGACATCCCCCATCTCTTAACCTCTCACTCTCTTCTTCCCAAACCCACCTCCGAACAAAATTAAATATGAAACCATAAACTGAAGATCTATCGATTTAGGACCGCAACTATTCAGCTCCGCCACAGCTTTTTCTTTACTATTTTTTAAAAAGGGAAGGCTTGTTCAGCTCGTTGAAACATAAGGGCCACCCAACTTTTACAACTACACCATCATCATCATCTGCAACAACAAACTAATCATGGGTTAGTGCTAATTCAACCCACATTTTGTTCAGTGTTTTGTCTCTTGCTTCGTACATGATTTCTTTATCGTTTTCCTACGCCATTTTTAATTCAAAATGTTTTATATATATATATACACGCCGCGAACTCTTATTCTTTGAGACAAAGAAACGGTGTTGTTATATAGTAGTCTAATCGCCAATTTGGAATCTTCTAAGATGGTCCCGAAAACAGACTGTCAAAGTCTTCTTCGGGGATTGAAAGTCCTTGAAGAAACAAAGACAGTAATAAAACTATGCTAAGAGGAGTTTTTCACCTTGGGAATCTGAAATTCTGAGTTGCTTTCAAGGAATGTTTGTGATTTCTCATCAGAGATTCTTCACCAACTCTTAGCACAGTGCAAGTTCAGAGAGAAAGAGAAAGATCTAAATCAGTAATTCCAAAAGGGATTAGATTTGGTTTTTCTCAGAAATTCGTTGTTTTTCGACTGTTTCGACGTGTTTTGCTGAGATGCTTCCATGGTTAGTTAAAACGGTTTTAAACATTTCTTCCTGTTGTGACCAAAACCAAACAAGACTTATCAATAACTACCATAAATAATAAGTTAGGAAATATGAACAACAATCAAATTCTTTATATGTTCACAACAAAATTTCAACAAAACTGAAGGAAAAAGTAGAAATCATATTCAAATTTTACTGTGCTTTTCCACATTTTGATGGAAATTCCATAAAATATACTGGAAATTCAGCAACTTTTAAATTAAATAAGGCTGCGTTTGCTTGCATCAAATTTCAGACTTGGAATCAGATTATATGGCCCTAATTCCAATTCCAGAGTGAAAGGAACTTTTTTGAATTCTACAGCACTGGATTTTAGATCAAATCCAAATTCTGCGCAACCAACCGCAGCCTTAAAAACCTCGGGCAATCATTTTAAAATTTCTCCTCGGGATCGAGCTGTTGCACATTTTCAAATGCTATGGAGACCATGATAGTTCCAGAAATGATATGTAGACATATATATATATATATATATATATATATATAGAGAGAGAGAGAGAGAGAGAGAGAGAGAGAGATACCAAATATTCTGAAATTTAATCCTTCTCTCATCTCATGTAAAATGCAGATCAATGCGAAAGAGCGATCGAAGAGGCAAAATGGAAGCGAAAAAAATGTAAGTAATCAGAGCTCGATAAAACAGAGAAAATGAGAAATTTATCTCAAAATCTCAATCACAATTCGAAAGAAATTGGAGCGAAATAGAATGGGAAAAAGCAGATGCTGTGCCTGTAACGGCAAAACACACACACTCTCTCTCTCTCTCTCGCATTAACTCTCCTGCTCTCAGTCTCTCTCTCTCTAGATATGTGGATTTTGTCTAGTCTTTTTAAGGTGCTGCAAATTTGAGGTGGAGAAGTTATGGCGTCGACTTCTGTGTTCAAATTTCATTTTTCGCTGCTATCAAATATAATTGTTATATTTCGGCCAAAAAAAAATCCTACTATTACTGTTATTAGCCTTATTTTAGCCTTTGAAATTAAACTGGGCGCTGTGTGAGTAGAAATCGAAGGTGTGGAAGTTACTACTATAGCCATAAAGTTGTTCTCAATTTGTGGAGTCAACCACGACTTTAGCCTTAAATAATGCACAAGATTAAACAACCCGTGATACGCTTCACCTACACACCTTAAAGAAAATAGAAATTAGGAAAAATTACAATTTGCTTCTCGTTTTTGTCCTACTGGTCATAAACATTTTGCACTCCAATACTTTTAACTGTGACACATTAATCATATACTATTAAAATATAAAAGATTACATCATTTTGTCAATTAATTATTTATTTATTTAATTGAAAAAATAATGTTAGACATGTTAGTTTTTTCATACAGTATTTATCATAAATTGCTAATGTGTCTATAAACATATCTGTGAAGTTTTTATGATTTTTTTGTCAATATATTTTAAATTTTATGAATTATTTTCTCCATACAAGAAATAAAATTCATTATAAATAAAATATATTGAGAAAAATCATTAAACTTCACCAATATATTTGTAGGAACATTAACAATGTATAATAAATACTGCATAAAAAAATACCGAGTTTAACATTATTTTTCAGTCAAATATATAAATAACTAACTGACAAAAGAGTACAAAGTGTCATAAATAAATCCTACATGAATCAATATGTAACAATTGAAGGTAGCGTGATGTAAAGTGTTTTTAACTAATAGCATAGAGGGTTAAACTAATTTGTATAGGTGAAAAGAGTTTTTGACTAATAGTACATGGTCAATTTATCACAATTGAAAGTATAGAGGTGAAAAATATTTTTAACTAATAGAATATGGGCTTAAACTGTAATTTTTTTTTTTTTTCTATAAGTCTTTCCACTTGCCCATGTACTATAAATTTTTTATTTCTATTTTTTGGTATTATGCATGAGATTTTTTATTTATTTTTATTTTTTTAATTTAACAAACTCTCATTATTTGTTGTTGCAACTTTTTTTAGCGCATCGATTAATAGCTCAATTGTTTTAGCATAATGGTGATTTATAATTAGGATTCTTTAATTATAGATCATTTTTTTATATGTTTAGACTGATAGGTTCCCAAAAAAAAAAAGATCAAATCCAATAGGTCCTGAATTTTAGTATATAGACAAAAATATTATTTTTATATGTAAAGCAGAATTTCACATGACAGATACGATCTCGATTAAAACGGATGTATTTCCATAAAATGAGCTGACATGTCCCTTAAAAGATGGGATGAAATTTATTTTAAATAAATTTTAAAATGGAAAGTGATTATGCACCGATAAACATCCATATTCTGTGACAAAATGGGTTTGAACTGATCGTGGAGTAGGCTGGTAGCATTGTCCAGGGCTCCGGAGTCATCGTCATCGTCATCGTCATTGGAGGTCTGGTTCTATCACCGTAGTGCTCACCATTCTCGGGGGCGTGCATCGAATACATTTTTTCAAATTTTTCACAAAAATGTATCTTTTTTCAAACCAATACACCTATGTATTTCTTTAATGGCATATGTAGTGTGTATTAGAAATAAATAATTTTTTATTTTACTTGTTTTTTTAAGCTTTGTGTCGCTGGAGTGCTCGCCATTCACGGCAGCTTACTTCATGTACATTATTTGCAAAATCTTGTGCCAAAAAATTAGTCTTATCTTATCTTCCTAAAAAAATTCAAATTCTAAATCTGAAATAAATAAGGAATGGTTATAAAAGGAATATTAGATAATAAATATGTAACCTACACAAACATCCTGCATATCATATTCTTATTTGACTATGGAGATATTCGTGTCATAAAAAAAAAAAAATTGGCAACCAGCTATTAGAATTTGAATTTTAAGTAACCTTCTGTTTACCTTTAAATCTTCTCATCCCAAAATTCAAAGATTCGAAATTAAAACTTTCACCCCATAAGAAATGAAAGATATAATTAAGCCACAAAGACAAGTTAGTCTATATTATGATCTAATTTGAATTTTGAAGAAAGATTAATAAATAAACAAGAGGAAAAGAAACATTGTAAAAAGTTTTTAGGGATAAATTTATTTTGTAAGTAATTTTAAGCATTTTTTTTTTAATATCTCACTCGTTTTTTAATCTAAACGAAGGCTTAGTGTGTTAAGCTGATGATGAAAAACATGTCGAATGGCTTATCCAAAAAAAAGAAAAACATGTCAAATGAAAGAATTACTTGGATACGACCTAATTGTCTCTCTTGGTAATACTTACACAAATTGAGTCTTAATGAAAGCTTTTTATAATAATTCTATATCACCCGTCACTTTAACGCGAAATTAAAAACCACCCTGATATGTTGTGGTTTGAGTAGTGTGTGAAAAAGAGGAAAGCAATTCGAGATGAGAGACCTCATCACTCAAAACATGACACATCAGGATGGTTTTTAATTTCTGGTTTAAGTATCCGGTGTTATAGTATTTTTCAACTTTTTATCATAAATGATTAAAATTAGGCTAGTTCACTTTTGTCTTTAGAAACTAACTCGCGAGAGTGCAAATATGATATCTAAGCACCTAACTTACGAGGTTAGTATCAAATTTCAAATGTCACACTCAAGAAAGTAAAAAGTGACTTTTAAAAATTACCTTCTTTCAACTTAAAAAATGCCCCCAATCAAACTTCAACCAAAATCAAGGACAATACAACTTGCTTTTGTAAAATGATAAATTAATTTCTTATAAAATCCCTTAGATACATAAATTGTCAAGAACCTTAGAGGGATGCATATATCATTATAGTTTAAAGTGATTGTTTTTTGAACTTGTATTCTAAAGACCCCATACTAAAATCAAATCTTGATAAAATGAATTGGCTAAATTTTTTTGGAAATCTCGAAAATTCACAATATTTTATTGTCTATATTTTTTTAATAAACTTGAAGAACAGATAAATAAATTACACACATGAAATCACATACACAAACAACATTTTATTGCTTGCAGCGATATTTAAAATGAATTAATGCATGGTATTGTGGGAAATAAATTGAAGGTATATATGGGCGGTCCAAATAAATTAATAAAATATACAAATAATATAGTATTCTAATATTGTACATTTTATTGACTTTTTTGGACCGCCCATGTAGAAAACTATATTTACTTGTACATTTTATTGATTTATTTGGACCGCCCATGTGTACGTTCAATTTATTTCCCACAAAGGAAGGCAAAAGAAAAAGCTGCTGAACGTCTGGCGTATGGAACTGGGGACCGCTTTGACCAAATTAAAATAAATAAACACCCCATGTGGTGAGAAAAAGCAAGGGCTTATTATTTGTCCTTGATTAGAGGACCCACGCATGCATGTATGTCAAAAGAAATGTCACTATAAAAACTTTCGAGGCTATAGGAGAGAGAATAATGTGTGTTTGGACTTTGTTGAGTTCGGGAAAATCCATGCATGTGCCCTTCCTCCCCTCCTCCTCTCTAATAATGATAATAATATTACGGAGTATTATTTTTTTTATTTTTTTATTTCTCGCCGATTTTTTTTTTCTTTTTCTAATGATCCATTTGATAGGGAGGATGAAAAAATGAAAGGAAGAAAAGTAGGAGGAATGTATTTTCCTTCCTCAAAGAAGGGAAACTTTTTATTCTTCCTGTGTGTTTGATATGATGGAGGGAAGATAGAGTTCCTTCCTTAGAGCATCTCCAACCATGACTAGCCATTTTGGCTAACCAAAATGCTCAAATAGTATTTTGCCTATTCAATTTGCCTTGTTAAATGGTTGTGCAATCCAACCATAATAGTCATTTAGCTAGCCATTTATATTTTAATATTTTTTTTAATATTCAAATTGTACCATGAAAAGAAGGATTTGTGAGAGATTGGTGATGTGGCAAAAATGCTTAGAGCACTCTCTCTCCTCAATGTCTAGGCAAATATGGCTCCCCATTTAGAGAATAGGCAAAATGCCTAGAGTTTTGCCTCCTCCCTTGGAGTGGTGTTTTTTGGATTTGGGTAGGCAAAATGCCTAATATGAGGCTTTGTCTCTCATGGTTGGAGTTGCTCTTATGCCTGTTTGGTTTGTAAGTAGAAGAGAAATGATGAATTACACCTAAATTACAATTCTACCCTCATATATTATTCTAACAGAGTTAACAAATGTATATACTACTAAATGCTTAAAACCATTCCATTTCTTACTAATGGTGGAAATGAAAATAAAAATTTTATAGCTTTTATAAAAAATTAAAAAAAAAATAATATTGAAATTTTATAATAAATAATTTATAAAATATAGGATGGTAATATTGATGCAAAATAACTTAATTTAGATATAAAAATTTCAGCAAAAATGTAAGTAGGGCCTAAAAAATATAAGATGATCAACTACTTTTTATTTTTTATTTTATTCCCAAACACCATTATTCCAATTTAGGAAAAATAATCTAAAAATTAAAAATCATAAAATATAAATATTTTTTTTTAAAAAAAAAAAGGCAAATATACGCCATGACCCACTCTATCAATTCCCAAACAAGTAAAAGGCGAAGCCCATCTCCATCTCCATCAGGCCATCTCTCTCTCTCTCTCTCCCCCCGATGAAAAAAGAAAACCCACCACTGTAAACCCACCACTGTTTCCATAGTTAGGACATCTCTCTCTCTCGAAAAAAGAAAACCCACCATTGTCCATATCTGCACCATTTCTCTCTCTCTTCTACTGTGTATAGCAGACTCTGTTTCATCTTATCCCAAATATCTCAAGTCCAGCGACCTCTCCAACAAATGAAAGCTGGCGAATAATTTTTTTTATTTGGGTACTTGGGTTTTTGATATATGGATTAACAATTTGGCTTTTCAATTTGAGATTCGTCCAAGATTTTAGATTCATGGTGATTGTTGGAGTGCATGTGTTGCCGGAAACAGGACTCACACTGTCGGAGATGGCACCAGCATTTTGTTCAACGGCGTTGGTAGGAAAGACGATGAGTTGAGGGGCAATCATGGGTTTCAGCAAAAAATGGAGTATAAAACTGTATTTTCACCGAATCACAAAATGTCCCCTTTCCTTCCCTCGCCTCGTCCACCTAGATTTGGGCGGATTCAATATGGCGGCGCTTCCCCTCACTCTTCCATCCATCTTTCCTTCCCTTTTTCCCTCCCTCCCATACCAAACATACCAAAGAACCCATTTCCTTCCACTTTTTCCTTCTCCCCCTTCCCTCCTTCCACTCTTCCCTCAAAGCAAACAGGCCATAAGGGTTCGATGCGCGCTTGTGTATATATATATATATATATATATGAAAATTATTTTTATGAGAATATCTTATTTTAACTAAAATCAGCTAAAACCTTGAGCCACTGGATTGGAATCTTTAGAATCATGCATTAAGTGAATGAAAATCTAAGTGCTTGTATTCTTAACTGATTTTAGTTAAAATGAGATATAATCGATAAGATCAGGACTCATATATATACTCTTTTTTCATAAATTCCATAATCCCTTTTTGAAAGTAATGTTTGGGTGAAGCTTATAACTGTGGGAGTATGTGCATGTGTGTGTTTATCTTGTATTTTGTTGATTTTTTTTTTATAAATAAATAAGTGTCAAGAATGAATATTTATTTTTATATATATGAAAATTAATATGTGCTTGATGTTTCTTTTAACTAGTGCTCTTGAGGACATGCTATTTATATATATATATATATATATATAGAGAGAGAGAGAGAGAGATTTGCTCTTATCAGCAAATGTTAATTTTAAGTTAAAATCAGCAATTGAAAGCAACCGTTGGATTTGAAACTTGCGGCCAAGATGATAATCACTTAAAATACCCGTAAATGGAGCTGACCCGTAATGACTCGCGTGAACAACCCTCTCCTAGCATAACCCGCATATACCCACACGACCCGCTCATAACTCAGCCCCAACCCGCACTAAGTTTTCCTTTGCAGCAAAATCTTGGGACGACAATGAATTCACAGAATCAAAGAAAACCTCTTCTTTCTCATCAAATCTCAGCATGTCTTTTGCTTTAAACCAATATTCCACATTAAAACCCACTATTCTAACGCTTCCAAATGCAATGAGAGGAACACATAAGAGCCCTTTTAATACTAACAAAACCCCAAATTAAGATCCCAATACACATGTAAAACAATACTAAAAACTCGGAAACTGTATAATATAATCAAATGGAGGAAACAGAGACCAAAGCTTCAAGGTTCAAGGACTGTACCTCGGTATCCAAGGTCAATTTCACACTCTATAAACAAAAACGAAGCAAACCCAAAACTCTTCTGGTGCTTTGTATTGAACCCAATAGCATTTGAGGGGTCGGCATTGTAGAGAGAGAGAGCGAGTGAGAGAATGGCGGTGAACGGAAAGGTATTGAACTCAGAATGAGGTGTATGATATTTAACCTGCGCACCCTCTCGAGTTAACACCTCCAAAAATTATAAGCTGTATATGTAATGCAAGGAGGCCTGATTGACGCCGGAAGGAGGCCGGATTGATGCCGCAAAGAGCTTCAGCCGCCGGAGAAATGATCAAATTGATCAGAGATGGAGAACCCCAGTCGTGCTTAGACGTCCCTCTCTCAATGTTGAATGGCGTTGTGGCCAACTGGGTGAGGTTTTTTTTTCCATTTACGGGTGAGAGAGGGTTGTTCGTCAGGTTGTTCACGCGGGTCATTATGGGTCGGCTCCATTTACGGGTATTTTAAGTGATTATAATCTTGGCCGCAAGTTACAAATCTAACAGTTGCTTTCATTTGCTGATAAGAGCAAATCTCTCTCTCTCTCTCTCTCTCTCTCTCTCTCTCTATATATATATATATATATATATATATATATATATATATATATATATAAAAGCTAGGTGTTTGTTTTCAAAGAGGATATATGTTTATTTTTTGGACATGCATGTATTTATATTTAAAAATATACATATATTGTTTGTGTAAATTCATAATTCTAAAGATGGTCACATTTTCATAGTGGCTACTTTGTCCTCCCTATCTATCGAATTCTTGATATTTTTTTTAACTTACATCCCAAATAATAAAAATAATAATAATAATGGAAGAAGGAAATGTACTAATTTCAGTAATTTAAACTCTCTTCAAGGGTCAACTACCGACCCAACTTTTTGAAGGATTAATTTATGCCAAGTGGAGGATAATCTTACCTATATTCAAGAATTAGTCAATATTTAAGAAATAGTAACAGACTAATTTAATTTTCCTTGAATGTTCAAGATATTTTCTAGTTGTGATTCTCTAATTCTTTTTAGGGTAATTTTTCTGAAATTCAGAAAATTTGTAAGTTTTAACTTATAATTTATAAGGAATTTATTTAATTTTAAAGTTAAAGCAAATTTTGTAAAAATGAAAGTTTATGCAATTTACACTCTTTGATATTAATTTAATTAAACAAATGACATTTTCAACTACTCCACTTCCACAAGTCATGTCCAATAAGTGCATCCCATCAAATTTTATTTATTGGCAATGGCTAATTGGCTCCAACATAATAGTTCTTAAATGTCAAATAAATTTTTCATTTTAATATTGGACCACTTGGGAAGGGACTGTGCATTGAAATGCCATGGAAAGCAGAATGAAACCATTAATTTCATTTCTAAGGTACCCTCAAATCCCCCCCAAAAAAAAAAAAATAATAATAATAATAATTCTTATCGAAGTAAGTAGGAAGTTGTCCATGTGCATGCCTAAGCCTCAATCTAGCACAGCTGGTGCATTTAGCTATTAGGAAGGGAGAACAATAAGAAGGTGTAGACATACTTTAAAAAGGAAATTTAAAATGGGAAATGACAGTTACCATATTTACCATTAAATAATATGGATTTTATTATTTTATTATTTTTAATGATTAAAGATGGTCCGTCATTAATTACTTTTTGCAATGAAAGGATCTCATTCCAGATGTACTCCAAAAATATATGAGTGTCCATATGGCACTAGTTCTATTAAAAGTCCATAAGGTGCACATTATGTAAAGCTGTGTAGAGTAACCTGTTTAGGGCCAATTATAAAATAAATTTTGAAAAAAATGAACAATTGAATTCAATATTCGTATTACGCAGGTTATGAATGCCAAATTAAAATTACAATAATCTAATTATTCAACGGTCGGTTTTTCAAAACATTAACAGTGAAAAACTGTGATATTTTGATCGAGAATAAAAAAAAAGACACAATTTTTCATAGTCATATTAAAAATAAATTATTGGGAGTAGACCATTTGGCTAAATTTGAATTAAAATGGTTCTTGCAAGTTCATCATTAAGCTAGAGAGCACATTTTGTTGGGAGTAGGTGATTTAGCTGGCCAAGGTACATTGCTTTAAACATCTGATTTGTTGGAATGAGTCTAACAATGACTTTACAAGCGCAAGTGCTTCGTTAGAAAAATAGGGGCATGTAGGTCCACATTTTAATGGGTTGTTAGGATGGTACAAATTTTTATATAGTGAGAGCACTTAGAATTACATATTTTATTATTTTATTACCAAAAATAATCTATTGGGTACGTTAAATAGTCAAGGACCACGCCTCATAAAACTGAGATTTTGAAATCGAATATTGACTCACTAATGGTATAACTATCTAAAAAATCAATTATTATTCCCAAAACTAAAACAGAAATCAATAGCTCTATTACATTTGGTATAAACATGATTGGGCATTGATTTTCATATTGTAATTTGTAATAATCATGATACAAATATATATAATATTATGAATACTCTATGGACACGTACTCATCCAAAATTTAAAGCTATTAATGATTAATTTATCTTCTCTTTCAATCAACTAGAACTAAGTTATTATTATTATTATCATTCGCCAAACGGAGCCCATTCCTTAAAGTTGTCACTTCCAATTTACGAATTGTAATATTAATAACTTTTGGGAATGAATTTAATTTAGAACACCAAATTAATATAACACAAATCAATTTATTTGATCTAATTAAATTTTTTAAGAGGCAAATTAAATAAATAAATAAATAAAGAACTTTGAAAATGTTTTGGCGAGCGTAATTTCTTCTTCTTCTCTCTCTCTCTCTCTTATTATGTTAAAATTTTATTAAAAGTAAATTATATATAATCTCATATGAATTTCAAAACTGAACAAATAACCTCCCAAAATCATAGATCAAATTAAAATTTTTTCAAGAACTTTAAAACCGAACAAAAATCCTCCTAAACTACCAGTCGTGGTCACAGAATTTTAAAAATTCACAAATAGAGGAGAGCAAGACGTTACAAATTCATACTTTGTTCGGTTTTCATAATTTGAAATTTATTTATTTAGTTTTCAAGTTTAAGAGGAATTTTGTGAACATTATTAATTTATATAATTCGAGTGAATTTTTTGCTCAATATTAATTTTTATAAAAAATTTATGAAATTAATTATGTAATTTAAGAAAACTTTATGTACGTAATTTACCCTTTTATTAATCACTCAACCATATTTTAAAGGGAGTCTAGCTAGATCTCTACCTGTTAATTTAATACTGTAATTTAATTTCTTTACAGCCGTACGGGTGCTCACTTTGACTTATTTTATTTTAATTAATTAGCTTTCACCAAAAGATGAATACTTAAATTAAAATTAAAAAAAATTGCTAGGTTTTGTCAATATATAAATATACATTAGGTGTGGTAGTGTCATGCTCAATCAGTTTTACCTGCAAACGGACACACACATCCACATGGTTTAGCAGTTCGTGGCTCAAAAAGGCTGTGTGGCCAATTCGCTAGCAGCCATCTACTGGCCGAATGGATACAAGACCTGGTGATCTAAGCTAAAATCATAAATATTAGCGGCAGTTGCAACAACAAACAACATTAATAATTGTAGTTTTCAATAGAGGAGTAATTTATCCACTAATCATGCCTCATGGTGTAAATGTTTTAGAATTGAATCCTGACATCTTAATTATCAAATGAACAGAATTTATGGGCTTGTCTGGACCTTAATAGTAGACTTAATTAGGATGCCCTATATTGACAAAAAAAAAAAAAATAATAAATAAATAAAAAGACAATAGAGATGTAAGTTGGTCCAGTGAATTGAAAATCGAGTCAATACAACTTTTTTTTAGGTTGGTTTGCTCATTTTTTTTAAAGGATTTGGTCAGGCTTTGAGTTAGGGGGTTTAGTTTGGATTTTTAGAAGCATAAGTTGGCTAAATACAAATTGAGAACTGAACCTATCCCGTTTTGGTTCAGCTCTTTAAAAGATTTGGTCCCGTCCTACAATTAGGGAATTGAAGAACCGATCTTATTTGTTTGATTCTGAGTTGAGGCATCTGGGTATATATATATATATACACACACATGTATATATGTCATGTTATAGTTATTTCAATTTCAAATTTTAATTTGCTTGCATATAATTGAAACAGTAACCCCTGATTTTCACATGTAATAACAAAACTGATCTTCACGCCCATCATTCAAATGAATGTTGCACTTTAATTATGTAACCCTTTTTCTTTGAGTTTTGTGTTTGGATCGACTCTTTAAACCTTTTTCTGAATTTGGTTTGTATCTGTCATGGCGCAAGTGAGTATGTGATATTAGGAAGAATCAAATTTATTGCTTTAGTTTGGTGTGATTTAGTATCTGCCACGGGCTTGTTTGGATGCAGTTTTGTTTGTTACCATGAGGCCCCGTTTGGATCGGGTGAATCAGGGGCGGGAATGGAATGCAATTCCAAATCAGAGTGTTTGGATTCTTTAACTGCGGCGGAATGGGATGAAGGGAATGGAATGAGGCGGAATGGATTCCGGCAAATTGATGGAATTTGATTAACGCGGGTGGGGGTGGTATTGAGATTCCAGCGTCTTGGGCGGAATGAAAAAAGACCCCTCAACCCTTCTCAAACCCGATAAAACATGATTTATATCTGAAGCTACCCAGGTTCTTTGTTCAGCAGCCGTCCAGACCAGCAACTCGATTTCACTTCCGCCGTTCACTCTTGCCACCGTCGTCGACGCCGACGCCGAAGCTGAGACTACCCCAGACCAGGTTCTCTATCTCTCTGTTTCTCTCTGTTTCTCTCACGCCGCCCTCAAAAAAGACCACCGCAGTCCCTGCCGTCGAAGCTCACGCAGACGCCGTCGAAGCTCACGCAAACGCCGTCGTCTCCCGCTCACGCCGACGCCGTCGTCTCCCTCTCACGTCGCCGACGTCCCTCCCGCTTGGATGTCTCAGACGAGCGGGTTTTTCATTGCTGCGCCAAATGGGTTTTTCATCTTCTATATATATATATATATATATATAATATGAGTCAATGAAGATATGGGTTTATGGGTTTGTGGATATACCGATATGCATGAAAATATCTTCTTCAGGTTTTTTTTTTGGATAAAAAGTAAAATAAATTTGAAGTTAGTGAGAGTTGCTTTAAATAATGATGTTGCTTATGTGATATTTATTGATCATTAGCAAATGGGTAATATTGGAAAATTACAGAAAATTTCATTCCATTCCTGTCATTGCCAAACACAGGACATGGAATGGACTGTCATTCCGACCCCTAATTCCAGTCAGTATCCAAACGCTTCATATGGAATAAATTTCTGATTCCATTCCATTCCAGCATGGGAATGGAATCCGATTCCATTCCGACTTAACTGATTCCCCCGATCCAAACGGGGCCTGAGTGTTTGGGAAATGGGAGAATCTGGCCAGCCATGCGTGAAACGTTCAAAAACAGGGTGGATAGATTTTCCTATCGGTGCTCATTACATATAATATAAATATTTTTTTTTTCTATAATTTATGCTAAAAATATAAGAAAATGTTAAAAAGCCACTATCCATTACCCAATATTGATCATGCAGCTGATTTTCTTTTGGTTTAGTGACGTGCATCCTCACTTTTGGAAGAGAGGTTTTGGCTTTGAGTATTCGGAAATGTATTGATACTCATTTATTAGTAACTTAGTTAGGTCAAGGATAAATGCTATAGTAGGAAGTGAGTTAAATGCAGTCATAGCTTTCAATTTTTTTTATTTATTTATTTTTGGTATTTTGCACTTGAATTTATGCATTTGTACTTAATAACTGGAGATTTTTAGTTTTGTACCATTGCAACAGTGGCATGGGCGAAGCTACATGGGGGAGGAGTGGGGGTGGGGCAAATGCCTCCCCTCAACTTTTTGAAAATGTTATTTTTGTATGCATATTTTATAGTAATTGGAAACTCAACCCTTGTCAAATTTTAATTTTGTCCCTTCTAATTTTTTTTTTTTTTACATTGCACCCTAACTAATTTTTATTGTTGTTATTTAAAATTTAATTTAAGCGTATTGATAATTGAAATTTGTTAGCTAATTACATATATTAAATATCTTTCCTCCACGTTTCAATTTAACAATCTTTTATTTTTTAAAAAATTAGGGTCCGTGTGTGTTAGCTTTTTCTAAAATCACTTTTAGATAACTATCTCTTCACACAATTCTTTAAAATTATGTTCAAACCTTGTCTTCATGTATTAAAATTTCTATACTAAAAGTGATTGTGGTAAAAGTTAGGGCTTCTTAGTTTTTGACACAATCACTTCTAGTATGAAAATTTTGCCAACTATCCTATCTCATATCAAGTTATTTAAAAGTGGTTATCACTTCATCTCCTAAATCAAGTGAAATTTTGAGCTCCAAGAGTGATTTTAAAAAGGGTTCTATACCAATAGGCCCTTGGTACAAGAGTGCTATACCAATAAGCCCCTGCCTTTTTTGATGATACTTGTATCTGTGAAAGTAGATTAAAATGGACAAAAATACCCTTTCATTAACATGATATTATCCAATATTATCCACTATTATCAGAAAATCAACTTAACAGAATATTATCCAATATTATCTCCATGAATCAAGGAATATTTCAAATATTGAAATTCATTTACAAAGGAAAGTCCATCCTAATCAACTTCCCTAAAATTAAGGAATTATATCAAAATAAAATTAAGGGACTATTTCAAATATTGTGCCTCTAGCTATGATAATCTTTTGTATAAACCCTTCACTATACGAACATGATCCCAACAAGATATATCTAGATCTCATTTTATTTTTACAAAGATACTAGTATCTCTGTACAATCATAGTCCATAAAAAAGAGAGAGTCATGACTCTCTACTCATAAAACACCCTCTCAATGTAAGACCTCATAAACCAAAAAATGATAAAACATATTACCAGAGAGTCATGACTCAATTATCACAGCCCATATAAATTTGATCTTTAAACAAAACAAAAAGGAAACAAAAAAAAAAAAAAAATTAGAGAGATACACGCCTTGGTAATATGACTCTATGGTAATATGTTCACATGTACATGATTGAGTCATGACTCTCTGGTAATATGTTTTAACATTTTTTGGTTTAGGAGGTCTTACATTGAGAGGGTATTTTATAGGTAGAGAGTCGTGACTCTCTCTTTTTTATGGACTACGATTTTACAGAGATACTAGTATCTCTGTAAAAATAAAACTTTCATACACATATGGATCAATATATAAATATGCATATAAATATTGATATTTGCAGAAACTTCAAGAGAGAGTTGCGAAAGAGAACTAGACTATAGTAGTGGAGATTCTTATGGAAAATTGGCAAGATCAAAGCGAGTTGTGAGTTCTGGCATCACTTTTCCTCTTTATAGTTCATAATGCGATATAGCAGAAAAAAAAAATCCAGGATTTGTCTTAGCAAAGGGGTGGAAAAGAAAAAAATCACCTCAAAGCAAAACCGTCAATGTCGCTAGAAGACTCAAGCTCTTAACGAAGGAGAGGGGCGTACTAGGATTGCTCTTCTGGAATGGAATCTTTAGGAAAGGAAATATAATATAGACATTGGTACAGAACACAAGAGAAAGCTCAAGAGCCATAGATGATAGAGGGGGTAATGGAGGAGAGGGAGCTCAGCACCATCCAATCCGTGCAAAAGGATTTCAAATTCAAAGATAATGCTACGTTTAAATGCATTTAAGATATAAATCATATAGGTTAGTTTCCTACAATTTAGGACATTAAATATGAAAATAGTTAAATAATTAAATCATAACTGAATATGTGAAGAGGGTATATTAGACAATTTATTGACATGGGTTGACTTTAAATTTGACTTAGAGGGACCTATTGGTACAGGATCTTATGATTTGGACTTGATGATAATAAAAACTGTTTTCAGGGTCCTATTGATCATTTTCCCTTTTAAAAAATGTAAATACAAACGGACCCTAATTATAATGCTTCTTTCAAGATGAATAATAAACTAATTATCAATAAAAAAAATTACCCCTGAAGCAAATGCCTGGCTTCACCCCGGAACAGTGGCTCCTGAAATTACAATAGAATATATATATATATATTTTTTATATTTTTGCTAATTTATCACTCATATTCTGCTGCATGTCATAGTTAATTGAAAAAATAAAAACACGAGGACATTATTAAAACATGGACACATATATGTGACACATGTCCCTAATAATGCAAGTGTAGGACGCATATAATCAATTCTCATGAATTGTTTACAGTGGAAGTTCCTCATCACTGTTTTATGCGAGGCAGCAGGCAGCAGGAGTTCAGAAGATATGATTTTTAAGGCCCTGTCGTTGCCCATTGCTACCCCCAACTTGGAGCTCTAGGTTGTTGGAAACCTTATTAATATTAATAATATCTGGCTTCCCCTCTCTTGGCCCATACTGTTCCAGCCCTTCAAAGTGACCTGCTTTTGATATCATGAGTGAATAAGTGATAGTGCATGATGAGCTTGGCAGTCTATTTTTATGATAAATAATATTTTCACTGCACCAACCAGCAGCAGCCATTTTGGTTTGGGCAGTGTTTTATTTTTCTTCGATTTCAACAAATTACAAAGAGATAATCTGTTTAGGAGTTCAAGTAGGACTCAAAACTTGGCCTGGTCTAATTGAAATATTTTGAGCTTGATCCAGCCCGAGGCCCGACTTATCTGGGCCTAGCCCAACAGTGATAGCTTTTAGGGATAGGCTGTGCTTGTATTTTGAAGCTTGGCCCAGCTTGAATTGTGATGTTTCAAGATTGTTTTGTTCTAATTTTACTCCAAAATTGAACTGAATCGAATTATCTCCTAAAACGGGGAATAGCAGCGCTCTCAAAATTGGGAAAACCTCCATCCCATCTAGAAATTATTCTGCAAGCCGATTATATATAATTTTTCATATACAAAACACTCATCATGTGTCTACAATTACGTGTTTTTTATATATATCTAATAGGCCAGTCCACCGCAAATGAAAATGGCCATCTCCACTAGGATTTAAAAAAAAAAAAAAAAAAAAAATGGCAAATGTTATTGTGGGAAGAACCAAATTGAAAGAGAGAAACCAAACAGATACTGTTGCAATTCAGGGTGATGATCCAGAATTAGGTTTAAGCAGTGTATTTTTGGGAAAAGCAAAAGGAAGGAAATTGCAAAGTAGTGAGAGGAAACATCAAAGAAACTTCTCAACTCTTGGAACGTACCTTGTATGGTCGGTCTGTGGCAGCTTCAAAGGGCCAAATTAAAGACCTGCACGTTAACGTTCATTAGGCGCTGGGTCACCTTCAAATCACCATTCCCTTCAACGAGATTTCCCGCCCAATGTGTTGGGCAGTTCAATTTGTTTGACGTTTTGCTTGCTTTTGGTTCTTATCTTCTGTTCCAAAAATAGCAAAAATAAAAAAAAATAAAAAAAGATAAATTAAACGCCTGAGCTATTTATCATTTTTATAAAAAATTTATACTGAATTTTACAAAATAAACTAAACAAATAACACCCATAATTATAAAAACCGAACAAATAACCTTCTCGTAAACATGAATTTTACAGCACTTTTCTCTTACTAATAAAGTTTGAGAGGGTTTGTGAGCAAAGACCTACAGTTCATGATAGTTTTGATAATTATTTATTTAATTTTTATAATTCAAGGGAATTATTTGTTCAATTTTTGAAGTTTTAGAGGTTTTGGTAAGCTTGACATACAGTTTAGAGATATTATTTGTTAAATTTTAAAGTTTATGGAAGGTTTGGCGTCCGGTTGTATAGCATTTTTCGATTGATTAATTGTTGAGCAGGTTTTATGTTATTTATCTAAAATATGAAGTAAAAAAATAAAATGAAATAGAGAAATTGATCCTAGCCGTTATTACGAAGTATTTATTACATATTCGTATACGAGGCCTTAAACTTATAAAACAAGTGTCAACTGGCACGAAAATGGACTATTCTTTTGAGTTGGAGCTTAACTAGCTCTTACGTGACAAACCCGTATGAAGTTGAGTCCTTGATATCATTTCTCTGAAATATTAATTGTCTTGGCCTTGTAATTATTTGTGACAATTCCACAGTGATCACAAGTGACAACGTGAGTTCTCTCACTCTCTGTTTTTTCTTTTTTCTTTTTTTGGGTTAAAATGACAACATGAGTTCAATAATAAATTTGCCCGCACATGAAATGTTAATAATTAATTTGAATCGTGGTCGGTGTCTCTGTGGGCTCAGCTCAGGCCTAATCAAAATTTAAACATCCACTGCTGTGATAAAATTGGCTAATGTTCATGATGATGACTGATTAATTGTATTTGTCTGATTGAACAAAGAGCTAGAATTTGCGAGGAAAGTTCCTCATTCTATCTCACTGCTACAAACAAGAAGGCCACTTCATACGTAAATTTGAAGATAATACGGAAATCATGCATTATAAAAGGACCATCTCTCTGGTAATGTGGTTCATGCAAACAAGAGAAAATTGTTAGAGAAAGAAGAGAGTGAAAAAAAAAAGAAGAAAAGAAATGGAGATAGAGGAAGTAAGCAGCTATGAAGCATTACCTCTGCTCCATTTGAATCATGTATCATTGTTGTGCAGATCAGTGTGGGCTTCTGTGCGCTTTTATGAAGATGTTTTGGGTTTTGTTCTCATCAAACGCCCCTCTTCTTTCAATTTCAATGGAGCTTGGTAAGCTTAATTAAAATCTCTCTCTCTCTCTCTCTCAAGGTTTCTAAGAGACTGATTTCCAAATGCCATAAAGAAGTGTTCCCATGTTTTCAATTCCATTCTCTGTTGATAAAGATGAATTGAAACAATATAACTGACACATTCTCAAAATCTTTTGCAGTTTTCATTTTCAACAATATTATTAAGAAGCTAGCTAGTCCAAAAACATTTTTGTACCCAATGGATTGTAGTCATGCATGTATACTACGCAGTATATTAATCTTTGAAAACAAAAGTTTAGTTATTATTCATCTCTAATGCTAATTTGTACAATTTCAACCAGGTTGTTCAATTACGGCATTGGGATTCACTTGATCGAAAACCCATCAATCGATGAATATGACACCATGTTTGAATCACGACCCATTAATCCCAAGGATAATCATATCTCCTTCCAAGTAAGTATATATATATATATATATATATATATATATATATATATCTATGTTTGACTAGATGACAGAAGTGATATAATGTTTAATTTTATAATTAACCAAACCTTTCTATATTGTTCTGAAACAGTGCACTGATGTTGGACTTGTTAAGAGGAGGTTGCAAGATATGGGAATGAAGTATGTGACAGCCGTGGTAGAGGAAGAAGGGATCAAGGTGGATCAAGTGTTCTTCCATGACCCAGATGGCTACATGGTTGAATTATGCAACTGTGACAAAATCCCAATCATTCCCATCTCTTCCTGCTCATTCAACCACAAGGCGGCTAACTGCAAGAATATGGCAAATACTTGTGGATTAATGGAGACCGCGATGATGGAAAGCTTGAGCATGGATATGATGAACTTTTCATTTTAAGACGCAAAAATGAAAAAGTGTGAACAATTTCAATTTCTTTTGTCTGTTAAAAAGAAAACTATGATGTTCCAAATGTATTAAATGGGTATTAATTCCCTAGTCTAGTGTTTTGGTCTGATGGAGAGTCTCTAATATTGTTTAATTATGTGGTATTCGTTATAAGATTGTGGGATTGAATGGGTGTATTTTGTGCATTATATTGCCTCTAAGTGAAGATCTGTCCTGTGTTCAAAAATAACAAAGGAAATGAGCTTTGAATACATATGGAGATGATATATGCACAAGAATTTGTGAATAAAATCTGTAATATTTGGGATATTGTGTTTTTTCTGGTGTATGTCAATCAACATCATCATGGTCATTATTTTTTGTTGCTGTTGTCAAAATCCAATCAATCAAATCTGTGGTGCTATATATTGCACGCCAAAAATTAATCAAAATCCATCACTCAATCGATAGGAAATGGGAATCCAATCAATCAAATCTGCGGTGCAATTGCTCCCGTTACTGCTAGCTTCACATTGGTTGGTGCCTGGTGGAGTGTTTCTCTAGATTTTTCATGAAACTTAGGAATATATTTTCCAATTCTTGAGACCAAATAATGCATCCATCAATATGTATAATGACCCATCTTAGTCACTCCTTATTTGGCATCTCTATTAGATTTTACAGTACGTGTGTGGGAGATCACAAACTGTCTTGTGGACAACAGGGCTTTGTTGAGGCACAAAACTTATCAAAATTAAGTTGAAACTTGTGGCCTTGGAGTGACAGACAGTACTGAGTCATATATTGAGCCAACAAAGTCGACCCCATCATCCCTCAGTCCCCCTGCCTTGTCCTTTATTCCGTCTTCTATGTATAATCCTACTGCTTCCCCATCATCATCATTATCATTATCAAATCAATACATGCAGCACCACCAATACCATCAAATTAACATGTGAAAAGACTATATATATATATATATATATATATATATATATATTTGGTCATGAATTGTGGCTCTTTCTGTCTGTCTCATATCTCTTTTTCTTCTCTGTTTGTTTTTCTCTGTATCAAAGGCTGGTGTTTTTTTCATGAGGTTTTAGTTCTTGGGTTTGATTTTGTTGATGTCTACATTAATTTTTTATTTGGAGAAATGAGAGTTGAAGAGTATCATTATATGCAAATAATTCGTGGCGTTTGTGTAAGTGCTGTGGTTATCCTCTGTTGTGCTGCAGATGAGGCTGCTCTTGATACCTATATATGTACATTATTTGGAATGGTTTTATTTACTGTTAGGGTCGGTTTACGTTAGTATTTTTAAAATTACTTTTGAAGAACTATTTCTTATCTTACACATCTATATTCAAAATACGTGCGTCTTTACATGGTAAAATTTTCATATTAGAGGTGATTAATTATGGCAAAAGTTGAGCCAAAATTTTTTCCGCAATTACTTCTAATATAAAAAATTTGCTAATAGACCACCCTATCACTCTTCAAATCATTTAAAAGTGATTATCACAAACTAATGACCTTGATAATCTCTAAGATTGCCGTAATTGGGATTCCAACTAGATACAAAAAAGTGTTAGGGATCCACCTATTACACGGTCTTGGGTAGAACTCAACCCCAAAAGCTAGCTCAGCACCCTCACGCTTATTACATCACATATATTACTTTCATACTTAGGCGATGTGGGATTTGCTTCATACCCTCCCTCACGCACAGGGTGCTCACTTGGCAGCACCTGCCGCGTGCAGGCCAGGAACATGCACTCTACCCATCCCTCGGTATGCTGGCTCTGATACCATGTTACACGGTCTTGGACAAAACTCAACCCCAAAAGCTAACTCAAGAGGTAAGGGTGCCCTCACGCTTATATACAGTACATTACTTTCATACTTCGGTGATGTGTGATTTCGCTTCACACCGTCCCTCACGCGTAGCGTACTCACTCCACCAAGCAATGCTCTTTTCATAATATGCTCGGTGTGCCTCTTTTTTTAATTTACTACTTTATTTATTTGCCAAGCAATATAAGACAAGGATCAAGTTTCAAACTCCAGACATCTCCTTTATAAGGTGAGGAGACTATATACGGATTTCATGCATGGTTCTTTTTTAGTAGTGAACCCATTTTTGTGAAGTTAGAACTGGTAACAATTGAAAACAAGAGGGGAAAAAATTGTTTAAAACGCTTAGATTGTGTGCAAAAAGAGACAAATGGATGCACATACTTGGAGGAGTCATCAAGTGACCTAAGGAGTTCTTGACAATTTCTTAGTAGTTGCTGCTTGTCTGGCTATCTTTAGTGAGAACTCAGCCTCTTTCTAAAGAAATTTAGATTGCTCAACAATGTCCAGGATTTTTCTTCCACTTTCCACTGTCTTTCTATTAAACTTGAAGGAAAAGGATTACTGGGACATACGCACACAATAAGTAGAAAAGAGCAATGCTATACATTTTCTACAATGAATCACTACAGGTAAGAAAATGAGGGTAGTTTTGAAAAATCACTCATGAGTATTTTTGGAAATTCACAATCTTAACTTTCTTTCTTGTAACGATACATTGCAGTGGTACATAACATTTTCCAATAAAAATAATACTAACTTGGACAGTCATTTAACCACTTCTTTTACACTTCTTTCACAATGGATGAGCCCATATGGATCTCATATGAATTTGGTCCTAACCTTTATAAGAGCATCTCCAATTCATTCATGTTGTTTGAAGTGCCAATATTAAAATTTGAGACCCCAAATGGTACTAATGACGAATTTTGGCACTTATATGCTCCGATGCATATTTTGGCATTTCTCATCTTTTTGAAGGAAAAACATGATTTGGCAAAAATGGCATGGGCCATTCGAGGTGCCAAATTAGGGGCTCTCAAGGCCAAAATTTGGCACCTCAAATGGCAGTTCATTGAATCAATTTATTTGAGTGCGAATACCAAATTTCATAGAAGTTAGTGGTCAAAGTAGCATCGCTCGAAGTAGTAGAGATGGAAATGGTACACATGAGAGCTCAATGAATTTGAATCATGGGCAGTGACTGGGCGGAGTCGGGCCAAATCAAAATTTAAACGCGTTCTACTGTGGAGATATTGGTGAATGGCGGTGATGACGACTGCATTGTGTCTGTCTGATTGGATTGAGAGAATCTGCTAGGAAAGTTCCTTGGCTCAATCTCTCACTGCTACAAACAAAAATAAGCCTAGCTTGTACGTAAATTTGAATGAAGGTGGGAAGATATTTCCGAAATCTTGCCTTATAAAAGGATCCTCTCTGTTAGTGTGGTTCATGCATACAAGAGAAAGAAGTGGTAATTGAGTGAGTGAAAAAAAATAAGAAAGAAAGAAAGAAATGGAGATAAAGGAAGCAAGCAGCAATGAAGCACTTCCTCTGCTCCATTTGAATCATGTATCATTGTTGTGCAGATCAGTTAAGGCTTCTGTGCAGTTTTATGAAGATGTCTTGGGCTTTGTCCTCATCAAACGCCCCTCTGCTTTCAATTTCAATGGAGCTTGGTTAGCTTACAAAATCTCTCTCTCTCTCTCTCTCTCTCTCTCTCTAATATATATATATATATATGAAAATAATATTGCAAAAAACATGTTTGGAATTTCATTTCTGAAAACACTTCATAAAAATGTTTTCTATTTTCATTTTCAATGATATTATCACAAACATGTTATAACCAAATGGATTGCAGTCATGTTGTATATTTTTTTGAAATTAAACAAATGTAAATTATCTTTAATCTGTATCCATCTAACACAAATTTAGGTGCACAAAATATTTAGTGAGAATTGACTTATTTCATTGATTTCATCCAGGTTGTTCAATTATGGCATTGGGATACACTTGATCGAGAACCCATCAATCGATGAGTATGACATCATGTTTGAATCGCGACCAATTAATCCCAAGGATAACCACATCTCTTTCCAAGTAAGTATATATATATATATATCCGATATCGATTAAAAATCAAAGTCCTCACATAAACTTATTTATGTGTACGTACCTATAAGAAAATGACTTTATATATAGACGTTTATATTGATGCATGGACTTAATTCAAACTTTATATATACCCTTAGACTAGATAATTAACATAGAAGTGATATATGTTATAATTAACCAAAACTTTTGTAAATTGTTATGAAACAGTGCACTGATGTTGGACTTGTTAAGAGAAGGCTACAAGATATGGGAATGGAGCATGTGACAGCGGTGGTGGAGGAAGGAGGGATCAAGGTGGATCAAGTGTTCTTCCATGACCCAGATGGGTACATGGTTGAGTTATGCAACTGTGACAATATCCCAATCATTCCCATCTCTTCTTGCTGCTCATTGAAGAACTGCAAGAAAATGGCAAGTACTTGCGGATTAATGGAGACTGCAATGATGGAGAGCTTGAGCATGGATATGATGAACTTCTCATTTTAAGTTGCAAAAGTGCCAACAATTTCGATTTTTATTTTCTGCCTGTTTAAAAGAAAATTATGATTGATGCTCTAAAAATGTGTTGATTAAGGGAATCCTAATTAATTCTCCCTGGTTTGGTGTTTTAGTTGGTAAAAGAGTGTGTGAGATTGAATGGGTGCATTTCAATTTGTGAAGATGTCTCCTGTGGTAAAAAATAAAATGGGTTTTGATATATGGTGATGATCAACAAGGATTTGTGAATAAAATCTCTAATATTATTTGGGATATATATGTGTCTTACTAGCTTGTGTATGACAGCCATCATCATGATCATGATCATGAATTTTATTTTATTTTTTTAGTTCCTGTCATTGTCTTCTTTATGTGCTTTATTTTGCATACACACTTGAGCTAAAAAAAAAATGTTGAAGAAATTAAGGAAATCATTTTTAAACAATTTAAGTCATTTTTCTTTCATTTCTTTTTATTTTCCATCCATCCAAACAGAACATAAGACTATAAGAGAACCCAACCGATCACGCAATGTTCATATGATTCCAAAAACAAAAAAACAAAAAAAAAAAGTCATAAAGATGAGCATTTTAATTCCAATTCTTGAAACAAAATAATGCACCCTTCCAGATAATTTCCCATCTTTGCCACCTACCAGAAACACTAGTAAGTTCCAAGAAGGTGATACCTGTGTCGAGTTGAACTTGTCTGATGTCACTTCACCGAAAACATAGGACCCATGATTGCAGGACTGGCCCTTTGAGGGCATTATTACTCTCATAATCAACTAGCTCTCTAACTCTCTTTTACCATATTTTCTCTAAATATTATTAAAAATGTTTTTCTTAGAGAGAGAGAGAGAGAGATAGAGAGAGAGAGTTTTCAATTATCTAAACCATAATTAGAATATGCAAATAAGTAAGCAAGTTCTCCATTTAAGTAACAGAAAAGTAAAGGAAAAGAAAATAAAATCATCTCCTCCCATATTTTTGTACCTTTAGTTATACTTCACTAATTTGTGACAGGAAAGTAATTCAGTAAAATATTCTCTGTTTAAAACTTGGAAAGAGAAAGGAAAAGCAAGGTAAATTGTTGAAGTAAATTTTTTTTTTCTTCTCCTTACTCTTCCCAAAATCCAAACAAAGGTCTTTTTTTTTTTTTTTTTTTAAAAAAAATATTTTCCTTTTAAACCTTCTTGTAGTTTTAACATTAAAAAGTATAGACTATACTTTTTTATAACTTTTCTTGTAAGTCAAATATTTATAAAAGGAAAAAAAAAAAAAAAGCAACTTTCTCTAATTCACCATTTGGATTTGCTTTTTATTTGCTTATTTGCTTTTTTAAAATTCTGCAATATTTAAATTCTTAATAAAAAATTAGAAATACTTTTTGATTTTTTTTTCTTTTTTCAAATTAGCAAGGTATGTTTTCTTAACAAAAATTGAAAAAAATTAAAAGGTAATGTTTGATTTTTTTACAAAAAATCAAATATTGCTAATAGTAGAAAAACAATAAAGCAAACAAGTACTTTTAAAAAGTTAAACTAAAGGGTTACTTTATTGTATAAGTCTTTTAACAACAAATGCAGTCAAAGAATGATGAAATCATTTCTCTATTTCATAATAATAAGAGTATATAAAGAGGTTCTATTACAGTATTACCCGTACATATATGAAATAAATTTGAGAAATGCTTAACATCTCAAATTAAGTGCGTCCCTAATGAATCACAGCCTATTATTTTTAGCCAGAGATAAAAATATAGGTTCCATAATAAAATAAATAAATAAATAGAAGAACGACATTCACTCAATATATTTTTATTCATTTCATTCATCAACAGAGATAAATAGTTGGGCTTGTTGAATTTTTTTTTTTTTTACAAGAAAAAAAAGGAATTTCAATATTTTTTGTTCATTACACCCAATAGATAAATAAATATTTTTTTGTTTTTTTTTTTTGGGTTAAGATAGATAAATAAATCCACTTTAAAGACATTCCATATATCTTTATAACATTTTTCCTTGTTTGTGTAGGCACAGAAGAAACACGAGAGAGAAGGAGAAAGATGCCCTGTGGAGCGCTTAGAGCCAAAAGAACGAAAGAGGACGAATTTTGAAGCTTGTAACTGGTGGGTGAGAATCAAGCGAGAGAAGTTTTCAACCCTACAGCCTTTTCAAGTTTGTGGCTACGGAGTGACTCCCAGTCATTGAGCCAAATTGAGTCGACCCCACTTTCCCTTGTCTTTCCCTCTATTTTCTATTTCCTTAAAGTCCACACGGCTTCTCCCACATCCTCAGCTCAGGTCCCCCATCTCTTCTTTTCTACTTTTCTCCCATTTTTTAATTTTTTAATTTTTCTTTAGTCCTTCTCTGTCATCATCTTCATTATCAAATCAAACAGCATTACATTTGAGAAAAGCAAACCGTACCCAGATAGAATTTAATTTATATAGATTTGGTGAATTGTTCCTCTTTCTCTTTCAATATCGAACTTCTTCTTTTTTATGAAGTTTTAGTTGTTGGGTTGGGTTTGATTTTGTTCATGTCTACACCAATCTTTATTTGGAGAAATGAGAGTGGAAGAGTGTAATTATGCGAACAATTTGTGACGTTTGTGAGAGCGCTGCCGCTATTCTCTTTTGTGCTGCGGATGAGGCTGCTCTCTGCCGCTCCTGTGACGAGAAGGTATGCCTAGCTCCTCTGCATCTATTTGTGCCTTTTTTTTTCCTGGTTATCGAATTAGCAGTTGTAGTCTGTCTGGTATTTTGGTTATTGAATTGCATGTGGGTTTTGTTCTTGGGTTTCTTCTTCTCAATGACTTTAATCTCTCGGTTGCTTTGCGAGGTCTTCTGATGTTTACTTTAACATTGAGAATGTTTAGTTTTTAGTTGGGTTGGTTTTAAGATTTAGGAGGATGGGTTTTAATGTAATGGGTTGTATCTGTTTTTTTCAAGTGCTTGATGTCTGTCTCCCATGTCCATCCAGGAAAGTTACTTAAATTTTCTTTGAGCAGCCTTGTGTTAATTAGCTGCAGTAATCTTGTAAATTGTCTTGTATTTGCACTTTAATACTGAAATCTAAGCATAGATAAGTGTTGTGAGAAGCTTTGGGGGATAGAATAAGAAATGAAACCATTCTTGGGAAGTTAAGATGGCTCCAATTGAGGATAAGACGATGGAAAATCGGCTAAGATGCTTCAGATGAGGGACAAATGGAGGAGTGACCTTGCTGATTCTTAATGGTTGCTGCTTGTATTGATATAATTTGTGCGAACTCAGTCTCGTGTAAAGAGATGAGATTACGTCTCAATATCCAGGATTTGTATCCATTGTCTTTCAATTATACTTCAAGGAATGGGTTATTGGAGTAGAATTTCCCATTTCTCAATTGTGCCTGACAACCTTGACATGTTTTCATTCATGGCTTCAGCAGGAAATAATTAAACTGTCTAAAAGATCAAAAAGTAGTTGGTGCATTTGAGCATCACTTATTTCTCCCTTTACATGAACTTTGTAAGAGGACGATAATAACAATGATACAGTATCAAGTTGCTGTTCTAATAAGCCAAAAATTGTACCAACCTGCACCTGCATGCTGAGAATGATATTTTTACTGACTTGGAATTGGCTTTGAACATGATGTTTACACCAGCTGTCCATCAAAAATCAGTTGGCTGTTTCCTCAGACTCCACATCAGAGTAGTCTTATATAACCAAAATCCCAAAAGACTGGTTATTGCATTAACTCGATTCTGTCATAAGGAGTTGTGAATCTTGTACATGGTTGCAGATCATTGGTTAAAACAATAGTATCAAGCATTCAAGCTTCATGTTTTTTGGATTTCATCTGAGTGAACATGGATGTGTTTGGGTTATAGCTCCTTGTGAGAAGCATATTATATTGTCATTCTTCCTAAAATATTATTCTTTGGAGAGTAAGAGGAAGTTGTATAGATAGCTTTGCTATAAACAGAATGATTTTTTAAATTGTTATGGTAAGAGACTCTTTCACATGTCTCACAGGAAGAATCTTTCTTTGAAAATGTTGAGATCCAAATTACTCTCATTTTCTCGAGTGTCGTGGTCAATATCTTATAGTAGTGCTCCTAAGTAATCTGTTAATTGGAGTGGCAGGTCCACATGTGTAATAAGCTTGCTAGCCGGCATGTGCGAGTTGGGCTCGCAGACCCCAGTGATGTTCCACGCTGTGATATATGTGAAAATGCACCTGGTATGCAAGTTTCTTCTTCTTTTTCCCCCTCTTATTCATTGTTTCTCTTTTCTTTTTCCTTTCTTTTTTTTTTTTTAATTCTTTCTCGTTAAAATATATGATTGCACGTGTGTACACACACACACACACACACGTATTGTGATTTTATAATAGGGGTTTAAACTAATGTTGCTCCCTCGAAAACATGCATGTAGCTTTCTTTTACTGTGAAATAGATGGAAGTTCCCTTTGTTTGCAATGTGATATGATTGTACATGTTGGAGGTAAAAGAACCCATGGAAGATATCTCCTATTGAGGCAGAGAGTTGAGGTTAGACACCCATTACTTGAGAGATTAGGGTCAATAGTTACCCTCCTCTCATCTAAGAGCCCTTTTAGAATTTACACTCTTCGGTATATTCTGCAGTTTCCAGGGGATAAACCTGGTCAGTTTGAGGACCCAGCCTCACAACCCATAGATCCAGGTGAGAACCGGAAGAGACAGACTCAGCCACTTAAACTGACAGCGAGAGAGAACCAGCAAAATCATGGGGCTTCTCCTGTTCCGATGGTTGACGTTGATGATGATGGGCACACAAAGATGGATACTAAGATGATTGATTTGAATATGAAGCCACAACGAATACATGGGCAAGCTTCAAATAATCAGGTTAGAATATTTTCATTGTCAGTTTTTCTGGATCTGCATCTTAAGTTTGTTTGGAAATAAATCTCTTTTTTTTTTGTACGATACGATTGGCGTCCTATAGAAATGGAATGGTTCCATTTTTTATTACCAAGTACTAACATATAAATGCACAAACTTGCCCCCTCAGATGGACCCATAACAAAAAGTGTGGCCATAATCAACATTATGATGACAGATAGAAACAATGCCATTTCATAATTTCTCAAATTGTATTCATGTATAACCAAGCTGTCAGGTGGATGGCTGTGGGCTATTTAGGATCAGATTGTAGGATCGATAGAGAATCATAAGATTCTATGAAAAGGATAAAATAGAAATTTTATTTAAAATTTATAAAAGTTCAAATGAATTATGATTGAAATATTATATAGAAAATAAAAAAGAATGCTTGAAGCTTATAATTTTTTTTCACCAAAACAAAGTTAGGAATGCAGTTCAAAGGGCTGAGCATTCATTTATGAGTTATAAGCTAAAAATTACAGGTTGTCTAGGTGAAGATTATGGTTTGAGTCATTTCATCGCCATTCCTCGCTTGCAAGTATTGAAATCAAACTGTTATTAATTTGATATTTAATACTGACCAGGGAGCAATATATTTTTTGGCATATAATGATATAAGATAAAAAAAAATTTTGGCGTCAATGTTCAATCACATGGCAAAAGAAACCATGATAGTTCTAACTTCTAGTTACTTGGCTCAAGTCCATTCTCCATACTTCAGAAACTCCACGAACATTTATTAGAGGAGTGGTTCTATGGCGAAAAATCACAAAAGTCACAAATGCATCAAAAGAGTTATAAAGCACTACATTAGAGACAGTACAAATGCTTTACCAAAAATTTGATACCAGGTTATGGTTTGTGATCCTACAATTCAACTTTGGATTTTGAAAATTCTTTCAACTGACTAGCAATTTTGGCTTATAGCAAAAGATGAGTAAGAACCAAATTGCAATTCTAGCAACCTTGAGCATATCACAATGAAACCATTCCAATTCCGTGGGACATTCAAACCCCCTTAACCAGAAAAATAAAAAGATTATCACATATAGAAATTTTAGTATGTAAATTTTTCATATTTATTACCTACGAGTGTATCTAAGGAATGGGTATTTTTTCATTCTTAGCAGCAGTAAACATGACTCTAGAAGTGTGGTAGCTGCGGGGTCTCTCAGTAGAAAGCCTAAAAAGTGAGCCGGGTTGCATCTACACATCCCTTTTATGCTAGTTTGCATGTTATATAGTTTCTCTCCGCGTACACCTTTTGAAGTGAAGCAGACACTATGGTCATCAAGGATTGGGGAATAGGTCTGCCATTAATGAAGCTGATTTGTTCAGACTTGTAGTTGAACAGCAACCATAACTTACATTGCAGAGCATAATATTGTAATCTAATGCAATTAATTGCACACGGTGATCATTGTTATTGTTTTGAAATTTTTGTGAGTAATCCCATATGCGAATGTTAGGACTCTTGTTGATATGGAAGTGAAATGCTGCACTGTTGACATGCTTTGATATTCCTGTTAGTGATTTGAGATCAATGCTCATTTAGTTTCCAGCTATTCTTTGATTTGGTTTTGGACTCAAAAGGAACCATTTGCCTATAAAGGGGACTTCAAACCTTTTTCGAAATGCATCTACTGGTCACCGTAAAATTCATAAACCTTTTTGAAATTTATCAATGCCATGGCAGCAAACTTTGCAAGATCAAAATCCCAAGTTCACTTTTATAACATTAAACTTCATTCTGGAAAGCGAAGAGAGGGTATATGATTGAGGCAGCAATGAATTTCTGTGCACGATCGAGACAGAAATGAAGTTCTGTCCACATGACTGCAGTCCAGGCATAAATTGAAGTAAAAGAGGTGAATCTGTTCAACTTTATTTATGAGAGAGAGAGAGAGAGAGAGAGAGAGATGAACTTTGTGTGCCCATGAATGCAAAGCCTTCAAGTAATAAGCCTTGATCCAAATTCACGTAGTGCAACAGAAGCTGATGAAATTGGCTTCCCAGCTTCAGGAAACTGTTCAAAGGGCAACAGCATCATTTGTGATTTTGAGCTTCTTTACTCTCTTGCGGGGTGGTGAAGGAGTGGAAAACAAACTTCCCATTTGTGCCAAGTGAAGTGGAGGAAACATTTTCTCTCCTCCTCTCTCGTTTCTTAAGACATAAGGAGAAATGAGGGACATTTAGAGGTAGTGATCCAATGGTATAATTCTTAGTAGACAGACAGATATATGAGGGATTATTTACAATCATTCTTGTAATTTCGTAATCAAATAGTCCAAAATATGCTTGAAAAGCCTATACCAATTAAATAGCCAAAAATAATAAAAAAGTATAATTCTTGAAATTAAATATCTAGAATTGACTAGTCATGAAATTCTTGTTGTAGACAATCATCTCTTTTGGGAAGAATTATAAGCAAGTTGGATCAAGTCACCTGCTTTAAAAGCACTTGTAGACATTATTTTGAAAAACCGACCGTTGGGTTAAATACTCCTCTTATGTTTGTAATATCTACAAAAAATCACAGTGATCTAACGGTAGGTTTATGAAAAATCCAACTGTAAAAAATTGTGATATTTTGAAGAACAAAAAAGTAACAATTTTTCAAAGTGAATTTTTTTATATATAAATTAATCGTTGAATCACTGTAATTTTTGGCAAACATGACAAACATAAAAGGAATATCTAATCCAACAATCAGTTTTTCAAAATATGGTCTACAAGTAAATGTAAAGCGTATGACTTAATGCAACCTGATAATAATATTCTTTCTCAACTCGTTAGTAAAATAAATGAGTCAAATAAGTTTCGTTTGTTTTTCTACCAAATGATAATATAAGTTAAAAAAAAAAAAAAACACCTCAAATCCACTAATACAAATTCGAGACCTATATCCTAAAAGTGAGATAATTCGATGCCACTAAGTTAATAGATCATCCACTAATGAACTAATTTATTTTTCAAGTTGGTGGAAAATTACTGTTATGCCAACTTTATCTAGTAATATTAATAAATGGAAAGTGCTAAATATTTAAAAAAAAAAAATTAAAATGTGTTTCAAATGATGTCGCTGATGATTCAATATATATATATATTAAGTAAACTCTCCGTTCATTTTAGTAAACTTTTTGTTTAGGATAACATTTTAGAATTTTTTTTTATCAGAAATATAATATTGTGTTAGGATATTTATTTATTTTTATGTGTTCAATTTTTTTTTTCCTGAAGTAGAGATTAATGTTACTAAATGAGTTTTTTTAATGGCGTCGATTTGTACTTTAGTAATGAAATTCGATAAATTAATGAATTATAAAAGTAAGGTTGAACTGACACCATTTGGATTTGTTTTTTATAAATACTTATTTGTTTTTTCAAAAATTTGCAATATGTAATTTTTTTAAAAAATAAATAAGTACTTATAAAAAATTAATCCAAATTTCTAAGTACTTATTTGCTTTTTTAAAAATTTGCAATACATAATTTCTTAAAAAAATTTTAAAAAAACAAATAAGTACTTATAAAAAATAAATCGAAATGGTGTCTTAGTGCTAATTGGTTATTTAAAGTTTGTAAATAGTTTTTTTTTGGAAAAAAAAAAAGAAAAAGAAAAAACAAAAAATAGTTCGGTAACAGATTACGGTCAACCGACTGCGCGCGCCACGTGGATAGTTTTATTCCGAGATCATTACTCTACCGCCGTCGCCGTCGCCGTCGCGTGTTAGCAAAAGATGTGGCACATGAAGTAGTGGATGTATCCTTGAAGTTAAAGAAATAATTTCTGCAGAAAAACGAAGAACAGACAGGAAAAGCTCCAGAGAGACGACGAAAGACGGCGGAGGATATGAAGCCGGCGTTAATAGTCGTGTCGTTTTTCTTCTTGTTCTCGCTTTCTAATGGCTTTGCAACATCTCGGCTGCTTCACCGCATGACCCAATATGGCAATTACTTGACCATTGACGAACTCTGGTTCAATCAGACTATCGATCACTTCTCCCCATTTGTATTTCTCTCTCTCTCTCTCTCTCTCTCTCTCTCTCTCTCTCTCTATATATATATATATATATATATATATATATATATATATATGCTGTTTCCCTGAAATAGCTGAAGAAACTGATTCTTATTATCTCTGTTTAGCTATTTATTATTCTCTGTTTCTGTTTCTTTGATTTCAAGAGAAAGATAAAAAAGAACAAAATTTCAGGACAGATGCTAAGGGTAAAGTCATAACCCAGTCCGATAATTGCCCATAAAAGACTATTATGTCTGTCTTCAACAATTGCTCGTGAAATTGATATTGTTTTTGTGTATATTCATTTGATTAATTTATGTTTTAAGAGGATCGTCGAATAAATTAATCTAGTAGGAAAGTTCTTAGTTGAATTTCGTGTAGTTTGATTTGTTCTTCCCTAGTGTGGAAGTTTACATACTAAGACAATATCGACTCATGTATGAGCTACTTCAGTGAGGACTAGTTCATCTGGTCATGACCGTCGCGAGTGACACACAATGGAAAGGGATGAGCTCCTTTGGCTGGAAATCAAGGTCCATGATTACTCAAAAGGAATATATGCATATGATTGTCTGGAGAATGGAGATGTAATAGAACTGAATTTTAGATTATTTGGGTTAGAAATAGTAGAATCAGTCCCGCCATCTAGTAATTTTTCCATCAAAGATCGCTTCTAAATGATTGTAAGACCATTTTGGCTTTATCTCCGGTCAGTTGGATTATCACAGAATTTTTAGGTAAACTTGGTTTACGCTGGTACTATTGGAATCAACAAATGCAGTGTACGTAGGTGGAATGAAGCAATTGTTGAATCAAATATTCAACAGCTTATATTTGGTAGGTTGATGATATTTCAATGGCTGAAAATTGTTTTTTGTGTTTGCAAAAGCAGTCATAGCATGGTGGTGAAGGCATTTGTAAGGTTGGAGTTCGATATGGGTTTAATTCTTACCATTGACCGAGAAAATTGTTTTGGTGTCAATATATAGCAAAAGGGAAACCGAGTTACCCATTTTGGAAAACCAGATGACCTGCCCAATGGAGAAGATGAAGTTATTTACTGGGTGGTTAAATTAAAGGGTGGGCAACATTCTTTAGTTTAATGAACTGACAGATGATCAAAAGATTTATGTTTACAATTTTATACATTTGTTATTCTTTTCCCTAGAGCATACACCATAATCTTTCTTGTGTTTTCAAAATAAAGCAGCAGATTGCTTGCTTACATCACCAGTTATGGTTGATTTTGGCTTAGTAAATCTCATAGTCATGTCCCACACTCATCCTTGGGAAGGATGTGGACCTATAGACCATTGCTAGATATTCTTATGTCATGGTGGATGGAAACCTTGTGTTCACATTGCAGCATATAAACAATAGAAGGTTTATTATTAACATAATATTCAATTGCTACTTGCAAAAACAGAAGAGGAAGCTCTCACAGAAGCATTGCTCTTTTTCTTTTTTCTTTTCTTTTCTATACTACATTTTATCTTCACAAATTTAGTTGTTCAATTTAAGATATTTGGATTGGAGTTAATATAAATTTCTTTAATTGCATTCTCATCAAACTTGCAACACCCATTATCCTGAGTCTTTGATTGTACTGGCATTTGCAGGATCACCGTCAATTTAGGCAGCGGTACTATGAATTCCTTGACTACTTTCGTACTCCTGATGGACCAATATTTTTGAAAATATGTGGTGAAGCTTCGTGCAATGGGATAGCCAATGACTATATCAGTGTGAGATTTAATTCTTTCCACCAAAATTTGATGAGCTTTGGGAGTTTCCAGTGGGCCTGACGAAGTTTTTGCTTATTTCTTATTATCATGATGCACACAATAGTTTAGAGGCATATTGCCAAACTACAAAGGGGAAACAGTGAAAAGTGCGAAGTTTTCTTGAGATCTTATCTTTATGATCAATATATGAACTGCAAACTGTTGATTCATGCCTTGTTCTAGGGTTGGCCATAGGGTTGCCCAGCTTGTGCTTGGGGTAGGGGTTAGTTCTGACTTAGCCCCATAAGATGGGACTTGACTGGGGCTTGTATGTCTATTCTGTAAGTTTCCCAGTTAGGCTCGAGCACAAAACACTCAAGCTTGGTACAATGATGTTTCATTAATATCAATTTTTTATTATTTAGAAGGCTGTACTGGGCTTGGGCCCAACATTCCCTTTTTGGGGCCACCTTAGGCTTGGACCATCATTCTGCCACAATATTCAGTGGTTAGCCCAGTCCCATCCCCGGCACAAGACCAACTCTAAATGGCCATTATCAGTTGGTTTGAGTTTGATATCTACTTCTAAGTGGATTCCTACAGATTGTTGATATTTTAAAAATGAATCTTATGGTTCTTAAGCAGCTAACCCATTATAAGAGAAAATTCTAAAGCTTGGAACATCAAACAGGTTTTGGCAAAGAAGTTTGGAGCAGCTGTGGTTTCTCTTGAACATCGCTACTATGGAAAGAGCTCCCCCTTTAATTCACTTAAAACAGAAAATCTGAAATATCTTTCGTCTAAGCAGGCGCTTTTCGATTTGGCTGTTTTCCGTCAGTATTATCAGGCAAGTTATCGGTTAATTTGGTGACTCGGTGAGAGAATTATCAGTTTTTGAATTATATTTTCATTCATTGCCCTTTTTCAAGAGAGCTTTGATCTTTTATCTTTTCTGTTGGAGGTGAGTTGGGTGCGTTCTAATTCGGTGACAGATCTTTTTAGTGTTTGTTGGATGGGTGCGATGATAAAAGGAGAAATGTTATTTGGAGGTTATTACCACTTGCCTTACTGTGGGTTGTGGAAGGAGAGATAGAAACAAAAAATTATAAGCATGGGATAGATGAAGGATCTTCTCTTAAAATATACTCTCCTTTAGTTTGGAGCTTCTAAAGTGTCTTTTAAAGTTCCTTTTTTGGAGATTTTAGATTGTTGTAATTGGGTTTGAGTTGTTTTCTCCTCTCCTATGCTCCATTTTTTTTCCTCTTTTGTATACGTCCTGTATACTGGCCAAAGGCCATTCCTTTTTCTTTTCAATGAAATTCTTCCTTATCAAAAATAAGTTATCAATTAATTTATTGTATATTTTGTTCAATATGAAAGCTCATCTTCCTATGAATGAAGTTGGCTTTCAATGTGGTGGCATTATATAACATGCCTTATCTTGGCATCTCTAAAATACTGTATCTCATTTTCCTCATAATGAATCAAATATTTGTGCAGTGAAGTAGCCAGAATTGTGAAGCAATCCATAAGAATTCAAGAATTTAAATTTAGTTGGACCAACATGCATAAGAATATGGATCAATGTCAGGTGTTTAGATTGATGGCCAGGGGCTATTGACTATTTCTAGCGACCATTTTCAATAAGTCAAATAGAGTTCTCATCTTATCATAGAAGCTCCGCACTAGCGTAGAAGTTCTGCTTTTGCTTTTGGGCCTTCAGCTCTCCCCCATTTCTCATCTCAACTGCTCTTATGCAATCATTGCGTGGTTTTACAATCAATAAATCAAATACCATATCTGAGTATAATTCTGCCATGCAGATTAAAATTTCAAATTCTGGATGCTGGAAAGCCTAACCTTTTGTTGAATAAGAACTTGCAACGTTATGGTACAAGGAGAATAATTAGATTTGCTGAGGTGCAAGAAAATGTCTAAAGGTGTATGCATGTACCTGTGTGTGTGTGTGTGTGTGTGCATACAAAACATATATGTATGCACATTCATACATTAGTGTGTATGCATGTTTGAAGACACTATATAAAGATTTGATAAATCCAAGTTCTTTGGGATTTTCATCTCATTCTACTCGAAGACATTTTAATAATATTATTATGCTTTAATATTTATAATAGCAGTCTTAATGGCTTTATGATATGAGGTTGGCAATGTAATCAGCATTCTGTCTTTTTCAGGGGCATATGTTTTATTATGGATTTTTATTCTCTTTTACTAACCTAATTCATCTTTTGCTTTAATAATACTTTACCTTGTAGGAATCCTTGAATGTGAAGCTCAATAGATCAAATGTTGAAAATCCCTGGTTTGTTTTTGGCATTTCATACGCCGGAGCACTTAGTGCATGGTTTCGTTTAAAGTTCCCTCACTTGACATGTGGAAGTCTTGCAAGTTCTGCTGTCGTTCTTGCTGTTTACAACTTTACTGAATTTGATCAGCAGGTGAAGATGATGTTATTATTATTATTATTATTATTTTTTGTTCCTCAGTTACAAGGGAGGGACATGAGCCCAAAGGACTCGAACCCTAAATCTATCCTACACCCATGCCACCCAGTACCAACTACCAAGTGAGCCTAGGCTCACTGGTAAGATGATGTTATTCGTACTGCTCTCATTGATACTTTGATGCATCCTGTAATTTTTGTAGTTGACCAATGTTGCTTTTGTGCTAGTATTCTCTAACAGTTTAATGTCTGTTGGGCCTATTTTTTGTTTTGCAAAATATTGCCCATCTTGTATTTTTTCTTTATGTGCTGTTAGGTAAGACCTCTCTGTCTTATCTTTTTGGTGCAGATTGGTGAGTCAGCTGGTGCAGAATGTAAAGCTGCAATACAAGAAAGTAATCAACTCATTGAACAAAGGCTTGCAACAAATGGAAAAGAATTGAAGACATTGTTTGGTGCAGCTGAGGTATGAATCTTCTTTCCTTGTTACAGTTGATCATGGTATACCTTAAAACAGAAGTCAAAATGCACACTCATGATATATTCCACTTGGTAGAAGATGATGCTATGCAGTTTTTGTGCCCAAAGCTTAGTTTTTATTTAGGGAATGGGTTGCCTTTTTCTTTTCTTTTTTTTGAAGCTTTAGTTAATTTTGAAATTGACACTAATGGGTATCCCGCCGTATGCTTGTGAACAAATGGATGGTTTTGTTGACCATATTGTAGTTCACATAGAAATTATACAAGTTTTCCTACTTGAAGGAATGATGACGATACCAAATTACCCTCTTTGTTCTTAATGTTTTACCTAAGCATTGGATCACTGTACTTATGTATGAGAATTTTCTTTTACTCTTCTTATTTTGCATTGACCTTTTATTTGTGGTTACAGCTTAAGATCGATGCCGATTTCCTGTACTTTTTGGCGGATGCTGCAGTGATAGCGGTAGGTGTGGTTGCTTATTTCATTTATGTTTTTTATATTTACTCTTTCAAGTCAGTGTTTGATATGTGTGAAACCTTTGCAGTTTCAATATGGAAATCCAGATAAATTGTGCTCCCCTCTTGTTAAAGCGAAGAAGGCTGGAGAGGATTTGGTGGTACGCCCCTCACTTTTGCCTCCAATTGGTTCTCTCCTTTAGGGCATTCTTGGTTATGGGGATGTACTCCTTCCTGGATTAATTTTGAACTGCCACTGTTGAATATAACTTCTAATGTAGTAGCTCATTTACAAATGAACCATCTAGACCTGGTCATGTTTTTTCTGGATTTTGCTGTGATTAATGGTCCTACGTATAATTTGAGAAACCTAACTACTCTTGGTTCCTGGACAAGTAAACTAGCCAAATGTGTTCCTGTTGTGACATCGTGTTGATTTAGCCAGCTCTAGATTTGCTTTTATACATTACTATTGCTTATTATGTTTCTTTAACAAATAAGAAAATTTATTGGTGTAAAGGTATTGAAAGTACCCAGAGAATACACAATGTATACTGGAAGCCCTTAGGCTGTATGAATGTTAGGACAAAATGATAGGATTCCCATCTCTATGAAAATCCAAGAGTAAGATCCCTGAAGTATAAAAGATGAGCACTAAAAGAGAACTTTGCTAACTACACAGGAATTTAGAGCTTGTACTAAAATTTCCACATCATAAAAGGACCTCCATTTCCTTTTCTTTTTCCTTCCCCTTAAAGCATGCCATTAGACAGCAAAGAAAAAGTTCTTCCAAATTATTCAACAATTAGAACACTGACTACTAATGCACTACAGTTATTTGTTGGTGTAACATGTTGTGTTTGAAATCTAAGTTGACAAGTGAATGATCAATAGATTCTACTTCAGATTTATACATAGAAAATAGGGATAACCTATTTCTTTGAATCAGGAGGTCACAAAGAAAAGCCTAAAGTATAAGAAGGAAACCAATTTTCACTGTCCTTGCCTGGGAAAACCACGTGACAATATAGCATCACCAGAAAACATTCCCAGGAATTAGCCTTCCAGTCGTGGTGATTCCCATTGAAAGTAGTTGAGTTCCCCAATTTCATAATTTAGCTGATAATTATTCAGGACCATAATAATATGGGTGCAATACCATTAAAGAATCCTGCCCAAAGCTCTGCTCAACTTTTCTCTGGCACTTTTTTTTTGTAATGTAAGGTAATTGTATTATTCACAAAAGGGCCAAAAAGCCATGTATACAGGATGTATACAAAAAGTTAAGATCACAAAATACAAGCATCAGATTTTTATTTGTAAAAAAACAGAAAAAAAGAAAGAAGTGGGTGTTCTTCTTACCCAATGTGGAGACACCCAAAGAAAGAGCATAGTAATATACTCTTTCTTAATATGAATGTTATTCTACTCTTTTATCTTCAAAATCATTGTCTTTATAAATGATCTTATAATACTTGTTCTTGGACTTAAACCATCATCCTTGCAAACATTCCTTAATAATTCTAGGCATCACCCACGTCGTACCCATAGCCGCCAAAAGGGAGTCCCACAGATCAACAACATCAGGGCAGTGGAGGAATAAATAATCCATCAACTCACCACTGTTCTTAGACAAATAACACCAGTTGGAATCGACCAGCCCCTGGAGATGAGATGATCACTAGTCAAACAATTATTTCTCGCTGCTCTCCACTTAAAAAGGCAACTTTGGATGGAGCACAAGTACTCCAAATCTTTCTCCTCGAGAAGTCCCCCATCGTAGAGCTCCTCAACAAAAGTATAACAATCTTTCACCAAAAAACAGCCTGTAGAGGATCTCTTTCATCACATAATATCCTCTCTACCCCTCACTACCACCATAACATAAAGGCTTTCGAGGAGTAACACTACCACCTCTTGCTTCCAATCTTGAAAACTTCTAGTGGAAGTAGGGTTCCAGATCATACCCAAAAAGGCAAACCTCTATAACCATTATCACTGAAATGAGGAAAATCTCCAAGCCACCTGCTCTATGATGGAAATATAAGATAATTGAATAGTAATTATCTTGATGAGTATTTCTGGGGAAATTGTCCCGTGGTTCTGAGGTATGTCCTTTTCAATGGATCAATACCATCTCATCAATTCAGTTAGTGATTAGTTACCACCACTTCAATGTGAAGAAATAGGTTCAAAAGCATTTGCTGGACTCATCCACTCAATGTGCCCTCTGAGAGAATTCTTTGTATCGAGATTGGCTCAACCAAAAGGCTTCATCCCTTAATTTGATTTTTATGTCATGACCTTCCAAGAACTAGCCGATGGATTGAACAGTTGAGTTCGATGATTGGCATACATGCTGGTATGTGGTTTGCTGTTGATTCTGATGGACTTCAAGTCCAGTATGATCTCTATTATAGTTGTTCTATAATTAACCAACCATGAGTTCTCTAGCTGTTTCAATGGTTAAACCATCAAAATTCATCCTGTTCTCTAATGCCAATTACCAGTTCACTTCTTTTTGGCACAGTATTTCCAATATTTTCCCCAAATCTAGGAATATGATATTCAGAAATGAGGAGTTGAACTTTATTTTGTGATTATAAATGGATACTCTGTGAAACTTTGATTATTTGTAGAAAAAAAATCACTAAAATTTCAAGGCAATTTAGTGCCTATAGTTATTGAATAACAAAGTTATAGTTCGTGCTTATCACGTGTTTCCTTTTATTTCAATTAGTATTAGATTCAGACACCAGGAATTGAATATAACAAGGTTTACAAGCTTGGAAACTTCCAAAATTTTCCTGAAAAAGGTTTATGACGTTTTTTTATCCCCCACATGTGAGCAATGCTGGTGATGCAGGTCCTTTGGCTTATGCTTCATTCAAGAATCAATCTAGGTCTTATATCATTTTTTTCCTATAAGCTGTCATATGCTTCTAATAATGAACAAAGCTTTTATGCAGGATGCATATGCCACATATGTAAAAGAGTATTATCTTGGAAGTTTTGGTATTAGCGTCCAGACGTATAATCAGCAACATTTAAAAGACACTGCTCTCAGTGAAGAAAGTGCTGATCGATTGTGGTGGTTCCAAGTTTGTACTGAAGTTGCATTTTTCCAGGTTGCACCTTCAAATGATAGCATGCGCTCTTCAAAGGTTGACACCAGGTATGCTTCTTCTTACTATATATTGATTTATTTTCATTTCTATTTATGTGGTTCTACTTATTATACTTTTTATTATAGATCATTAAATTGCTGAGGCATAACAATTTGTTACTTTATTAGTATTTGGTTCTATATACTCTTTTGTACTTGCCTAATTTATGAAATTGGTCGCTCATATGTGGCAGATACCACTTGGACCTTTGCAAGAATGTTTTTGGAGAGGGCATCTACCCTGACATTGATGCGACAAATATATACTATGGAGGCACAAAAATTGCTGGTCTAAACATTGACCTCTTTGTTTTACTTTTTTCACTCTCTATATATTTCATTCTTCATATAATTTCTGTTCAAGTACTCTGGCCTGAATATTAGCCTCTTAGTATCCATGGACCTTCGTGGACTTTCTTCTTTTCCATGCAATCTCTTCATGTCATATTAGTAGTCTTTGCATCATATTTTCAGTATGTTGCATTTCTCAAGAATTGCCCGATGTTCATCTTTTTGCGCTACAATAGTAGTTGATGTTTGTGGTAAAAGTTGAATTACTATGTTTTGAGGAACTTTAAAATATGTCATGCATCTTCTTTATTTGGGTCCAGCTGCTTCTGCACTTGAGATTTAATAGACTAATAGACATCTGATAGTTCCCCACCTGCCAATGGTCTCAGCCAAGGTTTATGTCAGGCCCGGCCCTTTTGAGGGTCTTACTTTGAGGGTCTTACTTTATGTCAGGGTTGTGAGGTGGTCATTGAATGAGCTCTTAATTTTGAGGGTCTTACTTTCATCCTTAAAGTCAACTGCATTTGGTTGGGATAAGGCTTGCTGCTACTTCTACTTTTGCTGTTTTATGAATGTACTTGGAGTTTTATTTCCTGTGGTTACCAATTACTTATGCTCTACATTAGCTTTATGACTATAACTCATGGAGATGGAGCATCCATTGTGCAATGATTTGGGTTGAGGGAGTCTATAAGCTATAGAGCATGAAAGGAGGGCATGCATTTTGTGATTAAAACGAAGCTTGCAAGGAAAAAAACACGGAAAGGGGCTAAGGCTTTGTTAAGGAACCTGAGTTCTGTCTTATGGATTTAGGGTTGTTGAGAGTCAAATGGATATTTGTTAGTAAAATTGCTCAAGTTCCTTCATATTAGTGCTCTAATAAAATCATCATTAATATATTTAATGCAGCTCCTATGTTCTTACGGAAAAATAAATTGGCAGGTTCAAAAATTATCTTTGCAAATGGCTCACAGGACCCGTGGCGACATGCATCCAAACAGACTTCATCCCCTGATAGTGAGTTTCCAGTTACTTTGATGAGAAATTTCATCATGTCCATAATTTATCTAAATCCAGTGATGTTAGTTGTACGGTGTTGTAGAGAATCTTAGGTGTCAAAGGTCCCTTTGTCCCAGTCTAAATATATTGCCCACTGTCCTACTTGTTTGAATGTTTTAGTTGACGGGCTTCCTCCATTGAATCATAAGCCGTGATCAATCTAAACTTTGGGCCATAGACTATTCTATTGATGAAATCTTATCTAATAATTAAATTTGCATTAAATGCTACATGATGGGGACTTTTCTGCTTTGCATGATACTTTTTCAGAATCACAAATGTAAGGTATAATAGATCTTAGTAACAAGTCTAGTATTTGGTGCAATGATTACAATTGTGCATCAATGACTCAATCACCTTGGTGCCTTCAACACTAAGTGATTGTGAAGTAATAGTTATATGGGATCATAACATTTGGTTTAGTTTTTTACATTGTCATGTTCTCTCTTTAATTGAAACCCTTATTGAAACTTTACAGTGCCTTCCTACATCATCTCTTGTCATAATTGTGGCCATGGAACTGATATGCGAGGATGTCCCCAAGCTCCTTTAAGCCTTGAAGGTATGTATAATTTGCTTAAGCTTGTTTCTATGTTTCTAAATTCTAGTACTATCGGATTTCCTACTGAAAACCCTCTACTGCCTTAAATGCCCGACACAAACCACCTTTAAGGAGGAATGGCTTATAATAGCTACCAGTGTGTTGTGATGGCCTATTTGGGCACATACGCTATCAAATTAATTTCTTTTACAATCTTTTCACTAGTGGTTAGTAGCATGGCACGTTACTTTTGGACTTGAGTTGTCTTGTGAAATACAAGGACATTATAGCTATTTTGTAAAATTAATGGCAGTTTTGTTCGGAATACAGTGTTGTAGTATGGAATTGCATGATTTGTAAAAGAAAGTATCAGAACGGCTTAGATCTCATAAATTTTGGATTTTTTTAGAGGAAGAATTTGATTTTAAAAGATAGTGCTAGTTCTAGGAAATACTTTCTCTGCAATTGCTATATGGATCCTTTTTAACTTCTCTGACGAAACAGCTCTAGCTGCTTCACCGGTCAACAGTGAAGTCCAATAACATTGTATTGTAGACTCTTTTACTGTTTGCACCCCGTACGGTATAGTCAACTGTAGTGGCTATTGTAAGACATTCAACATTCAAAACGTGCCCCTAGAGAATCGGGACTGCTCTTTTGTCTATTAAATGGGAAATTGCTAAATAGGAATGCGGCAACACTTCGTAAATTATGAATGGATAGTGTTCAAAGTAAGTCCCACATCTCCCAAATATTGCTTTTGACACGTCTTAATATACCTATTTGGGCCCTCCATCGAACAGCTTGGGCTGGAAACTTAACATGTTATCAAAGCAAGGTTCTCGACGTGTAGGCTAATTTAGCCATGCTTGTCACATTTAGTCCCTTGCAGCAATAATTGATGATATATCTTCTGAAATTATGATTTTTCTTTGCAGGTAATGCCCAGAACTGCAGCTCCCCTGATGCAGTTCACAGAGTGAGGCAACAGATTGTAGAAAACATAGACTTGTGGCTGTCTCAGTGCCAAGCCACAGGTAGGAGTTATATGTGAGAAGTTTATGCCAGAGATATATAGATATGTAAGAGCTGGTCTTATAACTAACATAATCTCATGTATTACCTTCTTAACAGACGTGTAACTTCTTATCTCTGAAAGGTATGGCCTGCCTGACCGGTCTTCTTGTGTACGTTCTACCAAAATGAAGACAAACAGTGCAATTATTTATCGGCTTTGCCCCTCTTTTTGTTCTCACCTCTCCTTTTTTTTTTTTTTCTCATATTTTGAACTCCTATTAAATACCAGAAAATTAACCGTCAAAATTATTGTGTATTTGCTATCAAGTAACTCCCATTTTACTGAAATTTGAGGGGAAAAAAAATAATAATAAGAGAGGAAATTATGCATATAACCAAAAGGAAGTAACAAATTTTGTGATTTGCATGAAGCAATTAACAGAGATTTTTAGAAGACTGGGTATGTGGAAAATTTTCTTTATAAAAATAATTAAAGGGGCCGTACGTTGTTATAAAACACTTTTGGGCTAGGCCAAGGAGTGATAATCTTTTCATACTCTGCATGATTATTTTATTTATTTATTTTCTTTTTTCTTTTTTTTTTGGCTCATAAACTATACAACAGCAAGTAGCCTTCTTCTTTCCCTTAAACACTTTCCACCCTGATGAAGGCAGGACTCGAACCCTGGTCTCTAGTACAACTCCCAAGAGACCTTACCAAATTACTAAAGAACACTATATTGCATTGTTAGATAGGAATTTGAGGTGTCTTTGCTTGTTAAAAAGGTTTTAGAAACTTTAGGTGTTTCTAAAAAAAGAAAAAAAAAATAGTAATGATTCACTCACTCAATCCACCTAACTCGTCGGTTGAAACCTGCCATATATTCAACCAATCCGTTGGTTATTGAGGTGGGCGGATGGGAGGATTAGCCACTTGCCAAGGGCAGGTTGGTTGGCAGTTTTTCCCCTCCACCAGACCCACGCAAAACCCTAGCTAGTGCCTTCAAAATTTGTAGACCTACCCTCCTTCCTAACACTGATACCTCATTTTCCAAGCTTGCTCTTAAATATTCGTAGGCCAGTTTAAATGGGGTATTGATATATAGGTATCAATGCATTACAATGCATTTAAACAGAACTCTCCTCTGAAAGTAAGAATACATTCCACTAGACCAATAAGTCATTTGTTGTCTCGTTTGAACATCGATAAAATGTCATGTAAGGTGAGTGACAAGCAAGAAATTTATTACACTGCTAACAGATCATGTTACGAACAAAAATAGTCTCCATGAGCTACAAGCATTAAAACAAAGAAATAGAGGACAGTCTTCTCTAATCATCTTCATTTTTCATCTATGGAGTTGGTTCAAACAGCTTAGTAAACATAACCCTTGACGAACATTCCTTGCTTGGATTCCTCAGACTCTCCCTCGCCTGTGTATTTTCCAAGCTGAGCAAGAGAGTTAGCTTTTGCCCGGATGAGTAGAGCTTCCTGAGCCTCCTTCACATTCTCTGGTCTTCCTCCCCACTTCTTCAGGCAGGTGTTCTGAAGGGCTCTTGCATATGAGAACGATACGTGCCATGGATTTGGAGCTTGGTTCATAGCATTCAAGTTCAAGGTAGCTTCAACTTCAGATTGCCCACCAGACAAAAACTGTTCAAATTCAAAACATTGTTAACAATCATGCTATTACTATTCAGTTTTACCAAAAAAGGAGAAAAATAAATAGAACTTTTAGATGCTTGCCATGATTCCAGGGACGGCGGGGGGAATTCTCCGGTGAAGGAGCTTGAGGGTATAGTCAGCAACCTGTTCTGGTGTGGCCCTGTCCTTGCACTCTGCGCCAGGAGTAACCATGCTAGGCTTGAGAAGAATACCTTCAAACATGACATTGTTCTGTGCAAGGTAGAAGAAGACTTCAGCCCACACCTTCTGAGCCACTTCGAAGGTCCTGTCGATGCCATGCTCGCCATCAAGCAAGATCTCTGGCTCCACGATTGGGACCAGCCCATTGTCCTGCACCATTCAATTATTCATAACCACTTTGAATGATGGAAGGAGATTATAAATTGCTGTTTTGTTGCTACTTAGAGCGATCTTCTTACCTGGGAAATGGCAGCATAGCGTGCAAGACCCCAGGCTGCTTCCTTCACTGCAAGCTCTGATGGGCCATTGGGAATGCTCACAACTGTACGCCTGTATGAAGAAAATTGAATGAACTCGATCAGAAATTACCGCCCTGATGATGATGAAGAAGAATTAGGACTGTATACAAGCCTAGTCGGCTCCTTAAGCTTTACACAATAAATTAACGAACTCGAAAATAAGGTTTGAGTTTCATTCACTCATCTTTTGAGTAAGCCCAAATAAGATAGATTTTTATCTGAGCTGAGCTTAAGATTTAAGGTTTGAGTTTCACAATAAGTTTTTAATGAGATTATCAAGCCAAATAGTACTCTACTTGAACTTGGCCATCGTCAAATTAACATGATCAAAACTGAGCTTTGAGCACTTCATTTATTCATCTTGCAAGTGAGGTCAAACGAAAACAAGTTCTTTATCAAGCCAAACTTGACAAATTTGATTATTTAAAGTATTAATGAACTCATGGAGTACGTACTATTCAACTTGAATTTTACTAGCGGACTCAAAAATAAGATTTAAGCTTGACTTGTTTATCATATGAGCGAGCTCAAACAAGCTTTACTTTTATCGAGCCAATCCCAAGTTGATCTCAATTAATTTCATTATTTAAAGCATTAAGTATAAGCTTATCAAGCTGATCGAACAATACTCTATTCGAGTTCAGTTAACAAGAAGGAAAATAAGCTAGGTTTGGGGTTGACTCCTTTAACCAGCGAATTCGAGTAAAACATTATTAACAAAATAATGATGATGGCATATGAAGAAGCTAGAAGCAATATTTTGAGACACTAGAGAGGTAGGAGAGTGGGGATTTATATATACCATTTTGCAAAACGAGCTCCCTGTTGGTAGTAAGCAGCAGAGCGGGAGGCAAGGCCATCAAGACCTTGGCACCATGACTCATCGTTTGAACCCGCCAGAGGAACTAGACCCTGTATAACATCGATCGAAACACCTCTCAGTTCTTACTGGATATATATATATACTAGAAATATGAAATATGCCCGCCAACTAAACTGTGACACTTGTCTAATTACCTTGTCGACCTTAATACCAGGGACGATGTTCTGCTCAACAAGCACGTCAACCATCTTCTTGCCATCAATGGTAGACTGGTAGAGTGTCTCCTCAAAGAGAATGGCACCTGATATGTACTGTCCCAGACCAGGTGCGCTAACAAGGAGTGTTCTGTATGCTTGGCGGTTAGCTTCCGTGTTGTCTAACCCAATCGAAGCTAGACGCTTTCCGCACGTAGCATTTGATTCATCCATGGCCAAAATTCCACGCCCTGGAGATGCTACAGTTTTCTACACCGTCCATACATGCATACATGCAGCATCTCCATAATCAGAAAACGTACTGCCCCACTCCTCTTTGTATGTATATATATATATATATATATATATATATATATAATTTCCATTAATGCAAAGGAAAAAATAAAAAAATTGTCACAGTACCTTTCAAATATAGTGAAAGTGTGAAAGTGTGAAACAAACTCACGAGCAAGCTCAATAAAAATTTAGATTGATCCATTACTAAATGGGGCAAATTCAAAGCGAAAGGTTAGACTTGTTTAGTTGATAAATGAGTCAATATCAAGCAAATTAAAACTCGACTTGATTGAACTTCTGAATAAGTTCGTGTTTATGCTCTCAAATAAACTCGCGATTAAAACTTAAATAAGCACGATATTTTCTACTTCCAATAAAAGCGAACTATGCAGAAGCTCTTTTTATTTTCCTTTTTGGGTACGTTACTGTTTTTAAGTTTCTGTATTGTACTAGGAGTGCAACAGAAGCAAGCTGTTGTGAAAAATTTTATAATAAATTAGTCATTCAAATAAATTAAATTCGAATTGTTAAGCTTATATTATATCAAGCTGGACTCTAACTTGAATAATTAAAATTTTTGCCAAATTAAACTCAAACAGTCCAAAATTCGACTCTTTTACAGCCAGCCATATATGATGAATCAAATTAAGCTGTGAAATAAGGTAAATAATGGCGAAAATGGGTGATGTGACACATACCGCCGTCTTAACAAGCTCATCGGCATATGCGCCAGCACGCACGGTGAGTGCAGAGGGTGCAATGGGGTGGCACCTGACCACGGAGACGGAAGAAGGCTGGCGAAGGCTCTGACCCTTTACCCACTCGGACTTGTCCAACACCGGAGACGACTTAAGGAGAGATGCTGATGCCATTTGTGTCTCTCTCTCTCTCACTCTCCTTCCCACAAGTACTTTATTTAATTTTTACGTTTTCTTTTGAACACCATAAGTCACTGCATTTATAGTTCTACAGCCTCCCACACGAAGATATATCATTTGAGGCTGTAATGCAATCACCAATCAACGTTTGCCAAGTGGGGTGATAACAATGATTTTTCAAATTTTATAAAACTAGAAAAATTCGAATTATTATGCGGACCCATTGCGTCAACTGTCAATTAATTCATAGGTGACCCATCATCATATTGCAAGAAAGGTTGTCATCATTTCTTTAAGAATTAAAAAGGCTGAATTTCCATTCACTTGGCTAGATTTTATTGAATTTCTCTTATTTTCTTTTTCTTTTTTTTTTTTTTGTTATAAAATGTGGCTTATTTTCTGGGCATACTTTCAATCTAATAGCTTATAAATGATGTCAGCATATAAACTATTTCAACATATTCTCATAACGATTGTACAATTTTATTTTATTTTTTGATACATTAAGAACATTGATTAATATAATACAAATCAAACTATATTCAACAATATTAGACACAGTTTGGATTTGTTTTTTATAAGTACTTATTTGTTTTTTTATAACTTTGTAGTATATAATTTTTTTAAAAAAAATTTAAAAAAAATAAATAAGTACTTATAAAAAACAAATCCAAACGGTGCCTTAGCGAATAATTTATCCTAAACCCAAAATCCTCCTCACACCTCTGCCAACCGGACTAACTCCAATTAATTACTAAAAAAAATTAGATCGAAAGAAATATGGACTATTAAGGAATATATTCCCATAAATTCTGTGTTAAATTGTTATTTTTTATCTCTTTTTTTCCCCTTTGGGAGGGTTTTTTTTATCAAATTTCTAAATTGGTACTCAATTCAAAATTCAAATTCCAGCCAGCATTCCATCAGGTTGTGGTCATCCCATGGAGAGTATGAAACCAATTGCCTCGAATGACAGTCAAAAAGCGAGATGAGGCCATCCTCCAAAAGATCTTGCATTTATTTATTTATTTTGAACATGAAAATTGAAAAGGTGTCGAAGAGTGACATGCAAATGATACGCCCACAGGGACAGGGTCCTGTTTTGGTGATGGACCGTAGACATCCCACAGGCTTAGGAGTCCAAGCCTACTGTGGACTGAATAGTACTGCCCTTAACCACCACTCAATTGCTCAGGTCAGGTGAGCACTATGCTCCATCTAGCTCCACACATGCATTGCTTCTGTGTCACTGGTTGCAAAATGTAATTCCGCCACTGAAAATGACCAGCGAGAATCTCGGCTCGAGAGGTTATGAACCCAACCAGTGGAATCCTAAACCCTCACAGAAGTGGTGTGGGCCCCACTAAGAAGGAATGAGATTCCCATCGGCATGAAATCCAGTATTGCTCTAGGCAATAGATTGTTGTTTAAGAAGGCGGCTAGGCTGACTATAGAGGTTATTGGGCCAGGAAGCATGAGTAGAATCAGGGGTGACAAAACAGAATCTAAAGAGCTGAAAGTCTCTGGGAATAAATTCATTAGGGCATCTCCAATAATGCATCCATTTTTTTTCCTTCAAAAGCCAAATTTTGAAGGAAAAAGGTGTTTTTTTCATTTTTGGCTTTGGCTTTGGCTTTGAATGGAGTTGCTCCAATAGTGCATCCATTTCTTTTTAGCTCAACCACCTTCTTTCCACTTCTACCCTTATTCATTTTTATCAATTACATCAACTACCCTTCATTCATTTGCAAGACTCCAACTACCATTATTTTAATTTATCAATAAACTTTTAATATTAAATTGATATTATTAAATTAATAAAAAATAATTATTACATATTTTTCATATTGTTGTACATATTCCAAAAATAATAAAAGAAAAAAACTCAACAAAATTTTTTATAAATAAGAAAAAAAATTAAAGATCTGACCGTTAGTGTGAATTAATAGTGTGAATTATGTATGATAATATGTGGGTATTTATAGAAAACTAGAAGATCTGACCGTTAGAATATATCCGTTGTGTGTGAAGCTGGGCCTGGTTTTCAAATTAGATGCACTGCTGCCTGGATGCACCATTATTTTTTATTTTTTTATGTCTCATTTCACCCCACCCGAGAGAGAGACAAATATCTCACCCTCACCCTCTCCCTCTCCCTCTCACCTTGCCATTCATCACTCTCAGCGCACCTTGCCGTCGGCATCTCCAAGTGGGTTTCTCTCCTCATGATCGAAACCCAACAACTTGTTCCACCAAAACGAAGCCCTTCTCTCTCGCATATGCCGATCGGTGTCTCTTCTCCCATCATCGGCGACGACTTACGGCGATGAAACCCACTTCATGAAGCACGAAACCCACTTCACCAAAACCAGCAAACGCCGATCCATGTCCGATCAGAAGTCGTCGGTGTCTCTTCTCTCTCTATCTCTTTCTCTGCTCCCATTCTCTCTCATTTCCTCGTTGACCGATCAGTAGAGCAATGTCCGATCAATGTACGATCAGTACAACGGCGAGACAAGGGTTCGTCGAGATCATAGCTTATCAATTACATTTGGGTTTCGAGATCAAAGGCAAAGATTATGGCAAAGAGGAATGTTTGAGAAGAAAGGTATGTTTTTTTTTCTCCTCTGCCTTAGGTTTTGGTTTATGAAATGCATCTTTTTTTTCTTTTTTTTTTTCTTCAGATTATGGGCATTTTGATTCTGCTGCTGTGAGATTTTATATATGAATTTTGTTTTATTTATGCAAGAATTTTTTTTTTTTAGATTTATTTTGCTGTTTGTTTGCTGAGAAAATGATGGGAAAGTGAGGGAAAGTGAGGGGAATCATCCAACCGTTTTGTTGGTTGATAAGGGCAGTATGGACTTTTGATCCAAATTTTGAGTTTGGATGCTGCTACAGTTTCCTTCAAATTTGCCCAAATTTGAATACCTACTGTAGCTCCTTCACATTTGGAGGAAGGGTTTGGATGCACCACTGGAGTAGTGTTTTTGCTTCAAAAGCATTCAAATTGGATTTGGCTTTGGCTTTGGATGCACCATCGGAGATGCTCTTAGATTGCATAAAATGCATAAACCAATCTTTACTTTCATCCCAATTCCCAACCAGTTTAACAATTCTACCACCTACTCTCTCTCTCTCTCTCTCTCTCTCGTGCACTCCTCTACGAACAACGACAAAGAAGCCACTCTTCCGCAAATCTTTTTCTTTCTAAAAACTAGGAAGCTCATCGAACAAACTGTTAACTGTAATCATACACTTTCTAATCAGCAACATCACAGAGCTGACAGCTCTGTGTTGGCTGATTTGTGGGATTGAAGGATTGTAAACCACGAAAATCTGGTGTTGTCAACTCCAACAAAATTTGGGTCCTCATAGAGAAACTGGAACTATTTCAGATAGGTAGACGAAACCCAGAGTAGCACATAGGTTATCAATGAAGTCGTCACTTCCAAACTCCTCGGCCCTTTAAGTATAGGTGGAATCACAGACACCATCAAGAAGGTTCCCAATAGCCACGAGACAATAAAAGCTCCAGCACTGCAACATAGAAACAAATTTAGAGTTCAAGAACTCGCTGTTGTAACAATTTAGGATTCAGGTAGTAAGGGGAAATTCAGGGACAAAGTTGAGTCAGGAAGGGGAATAATATTTCATCATTCTAGTGCTATTTAGTGTAATCTGGGAACAATTCATGGTAATTTGGATAACAATAGATTTGAAAGAAATGGAACAGATCATCATCTACATACCCATACAGAAAAGACCAGAGTTTGCTCTTCAGACGATCATATATGAAATATATAGTAGCCATCAGGGAAATGGCTACCTGAAGGGTTGGGCCTTCTTCCGTCGGAAAGAGAACAGTGAGAGCTCCAAGTAATACAAATGCAATGGATGTTTTTATAATGAAGTTTGTGGATGGAGTTTGGAACCTGCTTGTAACAGCCTGCACAACACGAGACTGACTTACTTCCCTGACCTTTTTCTTGATGTCAATTTTGGGGTTCTTCCTGTCATAAAACTTTTGCATGATTATTTTATCATGGGCAGATTCAATTGCGTCCACACTTGGCTTGTGCCCCGCATATTTCTGTATTAGAAAGTTTCTCGCAGCTTGGATCTCGTCTTCAGAAGCCTCCCTGCTAATTCCAAGTCGTTTGTACGGGTCCCTTATATTGATTCTAGGAAAGATAGCTGCACTTATGTAGACAGTTGAGAAGAGAGACTGAATAAGCTAATTTGTGATAACGCCTATTGAACCACAATATATATATATAACACACTCAAGGGCCAGCAAGAATTAACTAGATAAAACATCATAGGGTTCAACAAAAATATGGATAAAAAAATGATAATAAGAAAATGAAGATCTATGCAGAAGTATATGATATTTTACAACTTAGCTTCTGGAAAATTTAACTTTGTAATAACATCTCGAGCTAATAAGGCCACCTGGCATTCAACTTGGTTACATGACATTCTCATGCTCAAGTAACAATGACCAAGTTGGTAACTGACTTCCACACATACATGTCAGTACACATATTAAAAATTGAAAAAATAAATAGTCATGTCAATATGCATATTTCATATATATTGGATAAAAAAAGGTTGGTGCTCTAAAGGAAGGGTGCACATATGAGCAACAGTGGCTCCTTGAGAAATGAGGTTCTTTTCACCCAATAATAGAAGTACTCATCACAGGTGCAGCCAAAATTTCTCCAATTACGTAAATTTAATAACTCTAATAGATCTATCCCATGAATGCTCATACCCACTCATTCCTAGGGAAACCTTAAGATTCAGCATATAAACTTCCTTCCAATTTATGCACCAAGAATTGAGTATGAACCTTTAATGAGATAATAACAGATAAAGATTACAGAGTTACCAATTAATTAAGAAAGTAATCCAGAATCCAAATATTACCAGTTGGGTCATCTTCCATATCACCAAAGGAAGCATCCATTGCACACTTGATCAAGTGAGTTTTTTGTATATTACATCTCTGGGTAGAACCAGCCCAATAATTTCTGTATGACCATCACAATGGGAAAAACAATCATGATATGTGATATGTACATCTATCATACAAAAGTTTAATCATTGGACATACTTGAGCTATACCTTTCAGGACAAAATAACTTAATCTTCTCTCTAGTTTTCCCAATACAGGGATTGGCTGAAACTCGCCTGCATAGTGACCCAAAGCCTCTTACAGGTGTCCGGAGACAATATATTGAAGGATTACCAGTCAGTCCAGAGACAGTCATCTTTAATAAACCCAGCCAGCAATTGTCACACTGCTAACCTGAGTTTTAATATAATAGGAGAGAATAAATCAAAGACCGCAACAGATAAATAGACCCGATCTAGTTGGATGAGAAGATAGAAACTTGAATCTTTTTTATGCAGTTGAAAAAAAATTTATTACAGTTATTCCACATCTATTGTGAATAGATGTAATGGGTAAAAGCAATATCTTGGGTACCAGTCATGTAGATGAAAGCATAGTCTGTCAACAGCATCTCAGTTCCTTTGAAAAGGAAAAATGACATTGGATAGTTCCATGCTATTTAACAAATCTCACCCAAAGAGAATTCAATGCACACCAAAAATTCAAAAAACAACCCTGATCATATGAACCTAATCATCTAAGCCATTGTAACCTTTGGATGGCAAAAATGCCAACTGTACAGAACAAAGTGAACTGGGTAAGGGATCATCTCACTGCTTTATTTTTCCCCTGATGTCTTTTATGTGGGACTCGTTCCTATATACAATGAAGCCTAGTCCTCGCATGTGTCAACATGTACATCTAAGCTTTGAAAAGTCCTTTTACAGTACACCAAAAGACAATTTCTCAAATTGATTAATTCAAATAAACTAATGGAAGTCAAGGAAACTTCAACTTCCCACCCTCTAGATACCATACTTAATAGGTTTCTACATTGATTAATTCCACATCTGAACCAGACAAATTAGGCTACTGCCTGAGGCAAACCATTCTAAGAAACCCAATCATAATTTCCAAAGCATTCAACCCAAGGATTAACTGGTTTTCAGATTCATTTGGATCCTCTGCCATTCAGTGCACATGTTGATGAATCAACAAAGGGTCACACAAGCAATCTGAAATCATTACCCCGCAAAAATATTCTACAAGGATTACAAAAATTAAAACTGATCCATCCTTAAAAAATTAGTAAGTAAACCACAACTATATCATTCATAAAATGAAGCAGTAATTAAAGACTTTTGTTCCTACACTCCAACTAAGGAGTCCCAGACGCAAATTATGCCAAACAACTACGAGCAATCAACTAATACCATAACCTTCCACCATGATCTTCACAACTTGGTCACTTCAACTACTCGGACAAAAACAAGCAAACATCACCATTATGCTTCTCTAAACGGATAATTTATTTGAAAATCATTACGGAATTGTACATATTTTATAGACACTCTCCTGTATGAATATATAAAGCATGGATGCAAACAAGCAAACCCAGAAACCATATTCTTATGAAATCTGGCTTTTCCACAAGCCATCTTTCAAAGCCTTGCTGTATAAGGACTTACTAAATGGTACCCAATCTACTTTTTGTTCCATATTAGAAAAGTTGTGTGTAAAATTATAATCTTTGCCCAGGACTTCCCTCCAATTTCAGCAGCATGGTATGTGCTTAAAATTTCAGGTCGGCATAATTCTAGTTCTTATATAATTAGCATAAAAGTCCAAACACCGAATTAGCTTAAGGGGCATTTGAGTGTCCCATGGAAATAAAATGACTCCATAGGATTTGAAATGAACCCATTCTATAATTCAAAACACAGAAATGAGTTCATGAATTAATTTGAATCCTAATTTAAAATTAGGGCATTTCAACCAATAAATTAACTAGACTTAATACATTTCTATGGTGATGAGTATGGTGTACTAAACGCTACAAATTCGAGGTGGAATGGAAAGCGAACAGTCTTGTGGGTTACATCAAGTTCATATCTACATGCGCATACATATATACAAACATATATACGTATATGTACCATAGTCGAATACGAACAGAGAAAACCCAGAAAATTAAAGAGGAATGGAAAAAGGAAATCCATACCTGAGAGAGAAAGGCGTCAAAGGATTAAGCTATATATCTTCCAGATGATTCCACAGTTTCAAAAGGAGCTGAAGAAGAGAGACGAAAATCCTGTGTCTTGAGTTTCTGGGGCTTCACAACGGATAGGAGTATCAGCACAGCGAGGGGCAATAGAGTACAGAGAACTGAGAACATACAAACTAAAGAAACCCTGTTTCGAGTGAGAAATGAGTGTGCGTTTGTTTGTATTACATCAGACGGGAAGGACGGGTAAAACCCAAAAATGCCGCGCCTATATGAGCTTGCTGGCGCACTGCAAGAGCCATGGCCCATGGTCAGGATTAGTCTTTCAGGAGTCATTAGCTAACCAATGCAGCATAGTAACAATTAGTAGGTCCTTTGTCTAAGCCATTTAGTCTCATAAAATTTTCCTCAATTGGAGTTTCAAAGCATTTGCTTTGGACTGTCATTAAACTGTCATTCTTAAAATTTGATATTGATATTTAAATAAATTATTTCAATGGACCCTCATTTGTAGTGCCAGAAATTGTTTGGTTGGATGAATGAGAGAAATGCCAAAATATGACACCAATGTATTGGAGCAATGTCAAAATTTGGCATTTGTATCATTTGAGGTGCCAAATTTTAGTATTGACACTTCAAATGGCATTAGAGTATAGGAGAGGATCTTATAATCTAATGTTCTAATGTCTATTTCAAAATTTAAAAATAAATAAATAAAAGAAGAAGAAGAAGAAATTAAATTTTTAAAAACAAACAAGTAATTCTTCTTAATTATAGATCAGATTAACTTTGATGGAATAAAATAGTTGGTATAGTGCTTTTAACTTAGAAATGACAGAAAACAAAAAGTCCCAAATTTGACTGCCCTTGTGGGATCAAGCACTAACACGATTTTTCAAAGATGCAGAGTGAATAATAGTCTTATCCGTGTTTGAAAATTAGTCTAACGAAAATTCTCATAAATTTCAAATAGTTAAAAAAGAAGTATATTAGATTCATAAAATTTTCAAAATTTTCAAAACTGAACAAATAACCCTCAAACCGTAAAAACCGATTTAAACAATCCCCTTAACTATGAATTTGTAATGCTTTACCCTCTTCCATTTATAAAGTTTAAAGAGATTTTTATAAAACCTTGTCTATAGTTCAGAGATTATTTATTTAATTTTTATTTTTTCTTTGAGTTTCTCATAGCTCATCTGAAAAGTTTGAGCGACTTTTGAAGGCATAGAGTGAATTTTTTTTTTTTTTTTAATTAAGAGAAAATTTTTTGAACTTGATCAATAATTTAAAAGAATTATTTATTCAATCTTAAAGTTCAATAAAATTTCATATAATTTACCCATCTATTTATCACTAATGAATGGATAAGCCTAGTTCATGGCTTGGATGTGACCCTTTGTGTTCGATGCTTAAATCTGTCTCATATCTCCCAATTAATTTTGTTGACAATCTAAACATGATGAGAAGGGATGTTGCAATAATCTTTGTAGCAGTGTGCTGCGATTGATAAAGTTTGAGGATGATTTCATTTATTCTCAAGATTTTAAAAACTAATTTGGATTTAAACCTAAATGAAAATAAATTTTAGGTTTTTTTATGTTGTAAGAAAAATGAATATAAATTGGTTTTAAAGTAACATTACTCGGATGGAACACTGTTTTCTAAATTAATTTGAAAAAATAACTACATGAAAAGCATAATCCGTTGTAGTCTAGTTGGTTAGGATACTCGGCTCTCACCCGAGAGACCCGGGTTCAAGTCCCGGCAACGGAAATTTTTGCAAAGTCATCACAAAAATATATTGTATTTGTTTGGCCCACCTGTGAATGATTAATCCTATTTTTTCCTTTGCTATGGATCTTCGGAGTTGGTCGTTAAGGGAGTCGGATTATTGTGTACCCAAAAAAAAAAGGAATAAATAAATAGTCGTAGATAAAATTCAAAAAACAATGGAATAAATAAATAGTCGTAGCTGAAAGTTAGAAGAGCAATCTCATGAAGATGGAAGTTATGCTTAGAAGATGTTTATTTAGGGTCTGTTTGGATTAATTTTTCTTAAAATTACTTTTGGACCTTAAAATTTCACTAAATAAATAATTGAAGCTAAGAGCTAGAATAGGAATCTCTTTTATTTTATTTTTTTCTATACGAGTATTCTGAATCAGTTTGCGCGCACCAGACTAAATCTTGCACTCCGAAACAAGACTTGCGCCTTGCGATCCATAGCCCCGAATATTAGTAGTTAGTGGGAGTCAAACCCAGGACCAAGGGGCTTGATACGCCCTTAACCCTGCTTACTCAACCACTAAACTACCCAACCTTGGGTTAAAATAGGTATCTCATGATGATGGAAGTTATGCTAAGAGGATGTCGACTTAAGGCCCATTTGGGTTAACTTTTCTTAAAATAACTTTTGAAGCTTCAAATTTCACTTGATAAGATTGTGGACAAAATTTTCATATATACCATAATTTTTTTCACAATCACTTCTAATATAAAAATTTTGATTTGTGAATATATGGTTTGACCATAATTTTAAATTATTAAATGGAGAAATAATTCTTCAAAAGTAATTTTAGAAAAAACTAATCGGAACAGGTTCTTAGATGTTGCTTTGTGAATAGTTGTTCCTAAGATGTTGCCTTGCGAATGGTTGTTTCTTTTAATGGCAATTAAATCGATCACCAACTAAGATGGTAGTAAATTCTGTTGCCGGGACTTGAACCCGTGTCTCTAGGGTGAGAACGGAGTTGATAGTTTAACATATACAACTCAGTAGCCATAAAGTTGAGCATTTGGCAACAACCTTACAAGCTAGTGGCACCTCCCCTTCTAAGCTAAATTTTTTTTATCCCCCTTGTAAGCTAATTTATTTGATATTTTTCCTTGTACAAGCAACTAAATCTGCCAAATAATGTAGCCATCCTATGCTATAGAACATGTCAAATGGAATTGCAGATTATATATATATATTTTGCCATTTTGGTACCAACAATACAAATTTATCCCAATCCAATCCTTTAATTAATTTGCAGAATGATAATAGCAACAATGGAAGACAATTTGAAATTCTCTTCAAGTATTGCTATTATCATTCTGCAAATTAATTTAAGGGGTCTCAATAATCCAATTTTACAATTAATGGCATATATTAAAGCACAGTGATATGTATCAAAAAGCAGCAGCAGCAGCTAGAACAGAATGAATGCATGGCTTTCATCAATTCTCCTGCTTTGTTGTATGTTGAGGCATTCTCAATGTTGAGGCCACTTGTGGCAGATGCCAGCATCTCCATTTGAATGCCTGCTAATTTGGTGCTATGCGCTTCCATGGATAGAGGCAGCATTGCCATTGTTGAAGCCTCCATGCTTCACTTCAACTGTTTCAAAATTGCAATGTTCAAAATAAGGAGTTAATTAACTCGCTCATGAGGAGAAATGGTAGGGTTTGTTTGGTAAACACGAAAATTTATCAGTAAAAAATGAGTTTGACCAGTTATTAAAATATAAACATACTAGTAATATATTTGTAGATAGCCATCCTGAACATGACTGGATCAACTTCTGCTCCCCACATCAAAATTGAGGCCATTTGTGTTGGTACAAATTCCTGCTAGATAGGAAGAAAAAAAAAAATTTGCAGGAGTGTTTGGTTGTATCTACAGCTTTATAATAGGAGAAGGGCTTACCCTGGGAGTTGAGAATTTATAAGGAAGCAAAACATTGGTGAAAACCATACCTGAGAACAGAAAATCATAGACAGAAATGAGATTTAAATGGATCATTAAGAAAGCCAACCCTCTAAAGAAAAAGATAGCCTCAAAACTTCATCAAGACTAATTTGAACTTCTCCATAGGCTGGACTTTTTGCTTCTGAGAGCTCAATCTTACTATTTCTCACAATCTGAGAAGGGTGATTTATAGCGCTCTCCGCTTAGAAAAAACGTAACAGCAGAGGTTTTTTTTTTTTTGCCAAAACGTTACAGTAAAGATTCGACCTGCTTTATTTGGCATTTTTTGATAAGTACAAGGCAAGTTTTAAATAATGAATGAAAAAATGTAACTGCAGAGTTTTTTTATTTATTTATTTTTATTGTTCTCTTTGCCAAAATGTTACTAGAAAGATTCGACCTGCTTTATTTGGTATTTTTCGATAAATACAAGGTGAGTTTTAAATAATGAACGAAAAAATATAGATGCAGAGTTTGTTTTTTCTTTTGCAGAAACGTTACTAGAAGGATTCGAACGGCTTTATTTGTCATTTTCCATTAAGTACAAGACGTATTTTAAATAATAAATGACAAAATGTAACTGCAAAGTTTTTTTTTTTTTTTTTCTTTTATCGAAACGTTACTGGAAAGATTCGACCTGCTTTATTTGGCATTTTTCAATAAGTATAAGGTGAGTTTAAAATAATAAATAATGATTCAGAAGACTCGAGCTTATACACACTCAATCTAACAACTGTTGGATTCACCCTAATCTTCACAAGTAAAAAATCAAATTCACATCACATTAGAAGTAAACAAGACATTAATTAGAAGTAAACAAGATAAGCTAAATATGAACAATGAGCCTTGGCCATTCATGGCTCTCCCCTCATGGGATGAGCTTTTGGGTTCTATTCCTTGTCGATGAGAAATGAGCCATTTATTACTCCTCTTACCCCTAAACAACTAATTAATAACCTAATTATGTTTATAGCTTAATAGGCAAAAGAAAAACCAAAAAAAAAAAAAAAAAAAAAAAAAGAGAGAGAGAGAGAGAGAGAGAGGCTAAATTCAATTGCCACCAATTCTAGGCTTTTAGCGAACGGGGCTTTACCATTTCTCACAAACCGAGATGGGTGATTTAAAACCTAATCACAAAAATTCAAACCATCTTATTTTGCATCTTGAAAAATACAAGACGAGTTGTAAATAATGAATGATAATTCACAAGGCTCAAGCATACTTAAGCTCAAGCTAATGGCAGTCGAATTCAGCCTAATCTTCACAAGTGAAAAATCAAAGTTGCATCAAATTAGAAGTAAACACGTCAGGCTAAATCCAACAGCCATATATAGTAAACGGAGATTTACCATTATTCACTATCTAGCTAAAAGGCATGATTTAGAACATAAATGCAAAGATTTGAACTGCCTTATTTGGCATTTCAATAAGTAAAAGATGAGTTTTAAATAATGAATGATATTCAAAAGCATTTTTAAATAATAAATAATATTCAAGAGCCTCAAATTAATTTACATACACTCAAACTTACAGCCTTTCGTTTTTTGTTCAGCATAAACTTAATTATTTCTATCCAAGACACCTCTAATATTAATAAATGGATATTGATGTACTTACATCTGTTAGAATATGAGATTTCTCATTTGAAAGTGAGAATACATAGCATTGGACCACTAAACTATTGATGGGAATGCTTTTTCTTTCTTTTTTTTAAGCTTTGTTTTTTTTTCTTGAAATGATAGTAAACTAAACACACACACTCAGCTAGCCTCACAGAGTGCAGGGCGAAGAAAATACCCAAACTCACTCCTCAAAAGGGCCTAATTTAAGAAAAAGAGATGGTTCCTTAGCAACACCAAACACACTCGGTAACCAACCAATGTGGGACTAACCCACTTGCTTTTTCTTTTTTTCTGAAATGAAAGTAAACTAAACATACACATCCTAGCCTCACAGACTGCAGGGCGAAGGAAATATTTAATAAAAAAGAATAATACATAATTTTCGAGGGCATTGATTATCAAGCTGGGTGGAACAACAATAAGCATTTCGGGTTTGGGCTGCATATATGGCCAGAAAGACACCGTGTGCATCAAAGCCTGGTCACATTGACTGAGCCTGGGCTTCACCTGCCAATGCAAACAAAAGCCCTGTTCGGTTTGGGGCCCACCCATATGTACTACTTGAAGCCCCTACTCGTATGCTAAAATACTAGGATTAGAACCCAACATTCTTACCAAATTTCCCTAATAATAATGATGGAAAATGGTTCAATGGTCATTTGTAATTTGTCATGCTTATCAATAAGATTAATGTAGAGAAGAAAAAGGATTTTAAATTCAACTTCCCTCAAGGGCCAGTCATCAGCTCAAAATTTTCAAGCATTCCATTTATTGGTATGAAGTGGGTAAATGGCAAATGCATTCTAATCCAAAGAAGAGGATACACAAGGTTGGTCCAGTTTAGCATTATCCTTTCATTTTGTTTTTTAAGTAAAGTTTCTGATGTATGTAAACTAAAGTCACAGAATTTCAAGGGGTAGCTCAAATGATTCCTGGGATGATATGTAAATTCAAACATTCTGATATCAAAACTTGGCAATCTTTTGGGATCGGACCTTAAAAATGTTATTTTACGTGAATTTTTTAATCCCGACATAAATGACCTACCTTTGATCAAACCAAGGAGGAGATTTAGTTTTAATGGTACGAGATGGATGGACCACTTTGGCACCCATCCTTTCGGTTGGGTTGGGTTGAGTTTCTCATAAATGTACCTAAAGTCATGCGATGATAGACTAGGATGATTTAATTTGGCACCATCTTTTCCGTTTGTTTTAAGTTAACTTTCCGATTAATGTACCTAAATTCATAGAATCTTTATCCATTAAGGGATGTCTGGCAAAGAAAAAGAGTTGGTCGTGCCACAATAATGACCCATTGGAGTGGTTAATTGTTTCAACTTCTTCATACCCTTCCTTTCATTGAAAGAACAATGACAGCTCTTGTTGAAAGGAACAAATAAATTGAATAATTATTTACATTACAGACATTATTATTACACATAAAAGGGAAGAAGCAAGAAGGTATGGGCAATTTATATTTGTAGAATTTCTTGTTTTTAACTTCTAAAATGTGAAAGGATATATAATTACTTTACAAGAAAGGGAAATAAAATTTTGGTGACTTATTCATTCACCTAGAGGACAACAAAGCCCTGCTGGCAAACAGGCCTATACTTTCCCCAATAGAGAAGCAATTGTGGGTAAGTACTATCATTCTCCATGGTCATGCAGCATCTCCAATCATGACTTCCCTTAATTAATTTGTCATCTTCTAACCACGCCTTTACCCAAAACATACCTCTACCTCTGTTCTTTTTCTTTTTGCATATTAGCAAGCAAGTGCTATGCTACAAGAGGAAGTGAACATCATGAAAAAGGATCAGCCTATTATGGTGTCCAACCAGTGCAAGTGATTCTTCTTCAATCAAAGGTTTAGAGATGATTAATGGTATGTTGGTTTTGTGACATGTATTGTTATCTTGAAATGAAATTTCCGGTTTAAATACATGAAAACGCGTTGATATTCACTTGTTAATATTAAGAGAGAGAGAACGAGAGAGTTTGTAGCTCAGCAGCAAATTGTCTTTTCTATTTAAATTAAATCATGTTACTAATATATTAATATTATACTATATGTGTATGTGCCCCCCGCGCGCGCGCACATATATATATATATGCCTTCACTCCTCCCCAGCAGGCCAATACAGACAAGAAGAAAACACAGTTTGTCAGTAAGTCACTGCTATGCAGGTCTAATGGTTGTGGTAAGAATAGATAACACACACACAGCCACACCCTGCTAGATTCCTCCGCCCTTCACCTTCCCTCCCATTTTGTTTCTAAACTTCTGATCCCAGCAGCCTTATCCAAACTTTACCCCTTTTTGTTTCAGCTAAAAACCTTCAGCCCCCCTTACATTCTTCTTCTACCCAAGAGTACTTTGTAATTTATTTTATATAAAATGATATTGAAACTGTTCTTGTTGATTTTACTGTTAGAATGTGAAAGTTCTTTGTCAATTCCACATGGCTCTGATAATGGATTGGTGGGGATTGAAGAATCCTACCTGAACTGGGTAAAACAAATGGGTTCTTTCAAGCACTCTCTGTTCCAAAAAACACACAACAAGTTCAAGCCATGCTTAACCATAAAAGTTGATAAAAACCCAAGATTAGGTGACTTTGTTTCTCTGCAAAAGGCTATTGATTCACTTCCAGTTGTTAATGTCTGCCGGGTGCTCATTTCCATTAGTGCAGGGATTTACAGGTACTAATTAAGTAGACTTGGTTCTTATTTTCCCACTAAAACTGTTTTTTTTTTCTTTTTCTTTTTCTGTATGGAGTTTTAATTCTATTAGGGTTGAATTTGATGGAAAATATAGGGAGAAGGTTGAGATTCCTGCAAGCATGGCTTATGTTAGCCTGGAAGGTGCTGGTAAAGATAAGACCATTATAGAGTGGAATGACACGGCAGACCGGATGGGGCAGAATGGGCAGCCATTGGGAACTTATGGTTCAGCAACTTTTGCTGTTAATTCTCCTTTCTTCACTGCAAAGAACATCACATTCAAGGTCAGCCCAATGTGTACTACTCTTAATATTTGACTGATGAGCACAAGATAGATGAATGATTTAATAACATTTGTAATAGCTAATTCCATTCCTAGAGAGGTTAGGCCCATCTTAGTATAGACTTTGGTATTCCTGATAAACTCAAGGGTTGGGAGTTTTTAATCTAAATGGATACCTCCTCTCTAACCAAAGTGTGATATGACATTCTCTCATACCCAAATACACATCCGACCCCATTAATAGAGAGGGTAGAGCCCACCCTAACCTGAACCTACCTCTATCTCGATTCTAGTATTCCAGTAAAGGACTCACACAATCGAGCTGATACCAGTGTCACACATTCGGACCATATTAAAAGAATTAATGATGTTAAGAAACTTAATATATAATGGGATATCTCATACCCAACGGATGTGGGACATGACATTAAGCTATCCAGACACTTGTGGGCTATCTGGTGTCACTGCCACCCTCAAACACCAAAACCAAAACCAAAACCAAAGGGGTGATTGGTAGACAGAAATTTATGACTCTGTTGTCAAATATAGATTATGGATGAGAGAGGTTTCTGCGAGTGGATTGTTGAATATGGTTAAAATGTTGTATTGTATAACAGAATAAAGCGCCGTCACCACCATCTGGAGCATTAGGAAAGCAAGCAGTGGCACTACGAATCTCAGGCGACACGGCAGCTTTTATAAGTTGCAAGTTTATTGGAGCACAAGACACTCTTTACGATCACGTAGGAAGGCACTACTTCAAAGACTGCTACATCCAAGGTTCCGTGGACTTCATATTTGGGAATGGCCTCTCACTTTATGATGGCTGCCATTTGCATGCCATCACCAATAGCTATGGAGCCTTGACAGCCCAGAAGAGGGAGAGTTTGCTTCAGGAAACTGGCTTCTCCTTTGTTAATTGCAAGGTTACTGGGTCAGGTGCACTCTACTTGGGGAGGGCTTGGGGCACTTTCTCTAGAGTGGTCTTCGCCTACACTTACATGGACAAGATCATCGCTCCTCCCGGGTGGTATGATTGGGGTGACAAGAACAGAGAAATGTACGTCCCTCTCTCTCTCTCTCTCTCTCTCTCTCTCAATAAAAATTAGGCACGTTGGATTTTATTTGCAAGATGAATGAATCATGTTTAAATTTTATTTATAAATTCATTAATTTATTGAAGTAAATTCAAATATGAAACAAACTATTCAGTTTAATAAGCTTCTCCTTTGTTATTCAAATATATGTGTGGCATGCAGGATGGGATAACTAATCCAAACAAGAAACTTGCTTTGCAGGACTGTATTCTATGGACAATACAGATGTTACGGACCAGGGGCTGATTTTGGAGGTAGGGTGTCATGGTCAAGGGAGCTCACTCAACAAGAGGCCGCACCATTTATTTCACTTGGTTTTATAGATGGATATGAATGGCTTAAGAACTTGCGATGACAGGATCATTTCAATATATATATATATATATATATATATATATATATAGGGATAGGTTCAACTAACCAATTATTTTACCATTATACGTACATTTCTCCACAATCCTTGGATTAGGATAGATCCAATTGCCTACATATGCTGACTTGAAGGAGACTAATCTTTTTAACTTCCCCCACAAGCCATCAGCCCCATCAGACCTCGCCGAGTCACCATACCCAACCAAGCATGTACTCAAGCAGTCATCCTCATACCCGGCAGACCACCATCGCCGGCAACCCTCCCGTCGCCGGCGACCACCATCACCGACCACCCTCTCATCTTATTTCACGATACCCATATTATTCTTTTTCTGCCATTATGGTAAGCTTCCTGATCCTGCAGGGATAGTCTGTACCACTTGACGAAGAAATTTGAAGCCCAACTCAGGCCTCTACGACCTGACCAATCAATAGAAGTGATAGATTTAAAATTCAGAGAAGATTGCAGTTTCAAATTCAGAGAAACCATAGAAGGTTTGTATATCCATAATGGTACTATGAATGCAAGTCATTTTTCCTCTGCTTTTCAAGTTCTTATTAATGCCACGATTCTTTATCTGTAATCACAGCGCATTCTGAATTTCCTGCAGTTTTAACTATTAGTCTCAATCACACCCCACTTTCAAGAATTCCTGATGTTATTCAAATATTTTTAACCTTTCTTGTCACTGGTTACTGATAATTTCATTTATTGATGTCAGCACAGCAACCTGGTTGGATGAACCAACAGCCAAAAATCATCTCCGGTCAACATACCACGCTAGTCAACTCACCTGGTTCCTCGCCGGGTTATTTACGAGCGCCACCATCACGTCGGCAGGTTCGGCCACGTGAATGCGGGTGGAATCCTACCCTTTGATAAGATAGAACAGAATGTAATAAAAAAAAAAGATTTGCGGCATTTGTACCCAATGATGGTTGCTTGAACTACATTGAAGAGAATGACGAGGTCTTGATCGCAGGATTTGGACGGAAGGGGCATGCTGTAGGAGATATTCCTGGGATCAGGTTCAAGGTGGTCAGTGATGGTGGTCGCTGGCGATGGAAGGGGCATGCTGTAGGAGATATTCCTGGGATCAGGTTCAAGGTGGTCAGTGATGGTGGTCGCTGGCGATGGTGGCCGGCCAGGTATGAGGATGACTGCTTGAGTACGTGCTTGGTTGGGTATGGTGACTTGGTGAGGTCTGATGGAGCTGATGGCTTGTGGGGGAAGTTAAATAGATTAGTCTCTCTCCTCCAAGTCAGCGTATGTAGGCCATTGGATCTATCCTAATCCAAGGGTTGTGGAGAAATGTATGTATAATGGTAAAATAATTAGTTAGTTGAACCTACCCCATATATATATATATATATATATAAATGTCATCTTATATGACAAAACATTAAGATATTAATGTGATAATTTCTCACATCCAACAGCTTGAATTCATGTAGGACCCCAGAATTCACCAAATATAGCCTACTTATCAGCCTGTGGTGAGTTCAGAGACTTGACTATCTACTAGTAGGATTTAATTGTAAAGCAAGTGAAACCACAGAGAAAATGAAAGATGAGTTTTATAATCGCCACATGGAAAATTTTGTTGTGTACGCCTCCATAAAGGTCCAGAATCAAAATAATCCAGCTCAAGTATAAGGGCATGGCCATTAAATTGCAAGATAGGTAACTAGCACAGACCACCACGAAAAACAATCAAAAGTTTGGAAGTTAAAGGTATTGCAGCACACAATCTTTCCAGCGAATTTAGTTACAGAAGATGGTGAAGTTAAAAGTATTGCAGTGCAGAGTCTGAATTTAGCTGCAGAAGATAGCTAGCGAATTAAATGCCATAACGTATTAATCAACTATACAAATTATTACATACTGTACAACTTTGCTTCTTTCCATGATGATAAAAAAGAGGGAGGGGGGGTGGGGTATTTGCCCCTTTAACAACAATTAACTGTACAATTCCCACCTGCTTCCTGTAATGACGCTAGGTGCAATGAGTAACAAAGTCAAGGGTATATAATTTTAAACTTCAATGCAGTATAAATTCTAATTATAATGATTAATTTGGAATATTTTACGAAATTATATATAAAGTAACTGGGAAAGACAATTGTATTCGAAATAGGGAGCAAAGGTGTATACTTTCCCTTCCAAGGCTTTTCATAAGAGAGCATTATATATATATATGCATGATGCAAGAACACAGAGCACCGCTGAGGAGAAGGATGTGCGAAACCAACGTACCATGCATTGTTGCATCATGATTGAAAGAGTGTAACAGTGGCGATGTAACCATTCTTCATTACCTGCAAATATCAATGGGATCTTTGTTGGCAAATTCCTTTCATAACCATAACAGAAACAGAATACGGAAAAATGATTGCGGCATCTAAAGGACTTGAAAAGAAAAATAAGATAAAAAAAGTTTAAAACCAAGTGCATGTGTGGTGATTTTCTTTTCCTTTTGGGACAGAGTGAGAGAGCGAGTTCAAACAAGACAATTGACAATGCAAGCAAGATAGAAGTATCCTTCAATAACTCACCTCAAATGCAACATTTTGATATCCATATACAAAAGTAGATCCAAAAGGATTGCTCGCAGAACCTTGGGTTTGAATGGCAGCTCGGCCACAGTCCCCAAGAATCTCCTGCAGGTAAGTGTAATTCTTTTATTACAACCAAAAGTAATATCATATATCATATAGGACATAAAAAGAAAGGAGCAATCTAATGCAAAATAGTAACAAGAAAACAATTACTGGTAGCAAAAACTAGAGCAAGATAAATCCATGAACAAAATATTCCAATTGGAAACAAAGGAGAAAGAATGCAAAAAAAACCATGGAAAAAGTAATACAATGAATCCTTGATGCTATACTTAATTGTGGAGAACACAGAGGGAAATAAAATAAAAATACAGAATATCCTGCTTACCAACCAGATTGCTAACTGAAAAAGAAAATGTAAGATCACATACGCTTTTATCTTTCATACATTTGAACCTGCACTTCCGATATCTATTTTCATATGTCAAAGATAAATTCATATAGAAATTTATACAATTATGGAAAAATAATTTATACCTTCACTTGCTCCCACTTTGAGCTTGGTGTAATCCTGTGTTTAGCAGTATTTACTTCCTGAAAAGCGTCCCCAACTGCAGGCAAGAAAGAAAGGAAATGTGTCAGTTTTTCTGTTATCTACTCTAATCAAAACCTTTTGAAACAGAAAAAAACTTACAGTCAGAACTATAGATAACAAAATTGCACTTTATGTATGAATTGAAATCTGCATGCCCAGGATAGTTTGTATGTAAAACGAACTTTTTGATTTTATGAGTCTGCAAAATCAACACAGTAATCTGAGAACTTTCCATTACAAAGATTAATTTGAACAATATCATGACAATAGAATATAACCAGAATGGATAATAATACCTGCCCATCAAATAATATGTCCAGACCACGAGAAAAATAATTGTAGAAGTAATCGCCACAAAGGGTTGTCCGCGGGCGAGGGTCTGAGGCAGAGTGAATAACCATTTGATCTACCTGTGCAACTAATAAAATCAATCTCCACCAATAGGTAAGTATAAACATCATTTTGCAAATATATATATATATATATATATATATATATATATATATATATATATGTTAGATATGTGCCCTAAAACCAATTGTTCTTTTGAGTTTAGGGTTTTATATTTCATTATAATATCTTGTATGGATCTTTATTCATTTATGATATGGCTATTTTTATCATGTAAACTTGTGTTTAATTACTGTTCATGATAAAGTCCTTGGATAGTATGATAGAGAGTTATATCTCAAGTGTTGAGATAGAGAGACTTATAACTCTCAAGTACTTCTATCCTAAACTGGTTCCTGATCATAGGTTTATATATTTGGACGATTATAAACCGTTAAGATTAGCGCAGGTTTTACTAGCTCCATGGGAGGATGGTGAGTCTCGAACCATCTGTGTAGAGACACTATAGTAAACCTGTGGGTGCTTGTTAGAGAACAGGTACACTGAACGTGACCAATATGAGTACAGCTTATGGAATTCTATTTGTATGTCAAAGGCTGCTCATGTGTATAGTCACAGTTGTAATCCTTAGACTTGAGACACCACATGTTATCTTATATATGAATTGCTAAAGTTTGATAGTATCTCGTACACCCTTAATCATAAGGATGTAATCGGTGTTCATTGGCTCTAGTGAGTTATGTATGAAGATAGGTGAGTGTGCAATAGAGGATCACCACCCTTAATAAGAAAGGGCGAATGTCTTAGTTAGTTCACAGTTACTATCTCAATGGAGTCTTTAGCCAAAGCAGAAGGTTACCAAGAAAAGTGTTTCAAGGGTATACCTAATTGAGATTATAATCTGGTGAATTAGTAACGCATGATTAAGTTAGGGTTTGACATGAATCCATACCCAACTAACTTAATCGAGACATTGTTTGGTGAGGGATTATTTATAGCACGAAGGGTTCATTTACACGTTCGTATATTCACCCACACCTAGGGTACGTCATGACATATTGCTAGATGTCACTCATGACTAGTGAAGGCCTAATGATAAGGGTTATCATTGAGGGCATAATTGGAATTGTTCCAATCGAACCTAAAAATAGAAAGTTTCTATTTTGGGCGACATTGAGATGTCCCCTGCCACTACTAGGTTGGGATGAACCCAATGGGTCACACACATAAGAACATAAGTGAGGTTGTTAAACTTGTGAGAGGGTTGCATTCTTGTTAATATATGTTTGGCTTTAATTAATTAAGGGTTAATTAATTAATAGCTAAAAGGATATCTAATTCAAGAATGGGAATAACCAAAATAGGGTTAATGGTCATGCTAGCTTTAGTAACCAAACACCCTAAGAAGAGGAGAGACTTATTTAAAGAGACTGAACCCTAATAGCTTTTAAGCTTGCATCCATCCCATTCTCTCTCTCTAGAATTGCCGCCCCTCTCTCTCTCTCCCTCTCCATGCTTGTCTTTTTCAAGGGTTGAAAAATTCAAGAAGGTTTTGCAACTCTTGTGTTCGTGTGGACGTTCATTGGAGGCCACCATTCTTTTGGGGCTCGAGGATTGAGCGAGGACGATCATCAAAGGAAGAGAACATCGCAAAGGAACAAATCAATGTAAGCTTTACTTTAATGTTTTTAATTTAAAGTTGATTCGATTCATCGATTAAGAAGATTCATGGATGAATACATGGGGAAAATTTTAAAACCTACCTTCCGCTGCGTTCCCATGGTGTATTCTTTCAATATATATATAAAATAAATGCGTCAAGAAAAGTATATTCAGAGAAAAACGTTAGACATAAATAGTATTCAAAATTTAACCAGGTTAATCCCCAAACCAATAATTACAAAAACCTAAAAACCCGGAGTCACCCGCTCACCATAAATAATCACCAGAAATAATGTAGTTAGCCTATTAATGGTCATGCACAGTTACTAAGTTGTCCTCAACTTAAGTCCCTTAATAGGATTTCACTAAATGTTTTAAGTAAAGAATTCTTTTAAGAGTTCCACAATCTCATTCTCCTTCACTAAAACTTTGTGATTTTCTCCCTAAATGCAACTAACATGTTTCGAAAATAAGCTAATATTTACGGTCAGTCCATAAAAGTTTACATTATGTTTCCAAAAATTAGTAACTCAGCACTACCTGCTTTTGATGGATTCCACAAGGACGACCTAATTCAGTCCACACATCCTGCGTAAAAACAAGAAATATAGGATTATAAACTGAATGCATGAACAGCACAGCATCACCAATGTCCAACATGAGAATATGAACTAACTAGAAGATGAAAAAGAACTGATAAAAGGTACAGATATACACCAGCCAAAATTTTTTTTTTTTGGGAAGAAATAAGGTAGATCTAGTAACAGAAAAGATACAAACAGTCATGCATGACACTGAAATTTGAACAAAGTAAGCATTTCAGAGAAAAAAGCAGCAAGAATACAGCAAAAGAGTTACTTGTAAAGTGCAATATTACAGATTAACCACATTAAGCCTAAGCTTACCTGGGGTGATGCACCAAAAGGAATATGCTGGCCACCAACCGTAAACCATAATTCTTCACCAAGCTGCATGAAATAGCCATGGAACAGAATCAGAACCAAAAACTATGGCCACTTTTCTGGGTCAAATATAAAAAACAAAGGGCTTAAAACTCTGCCTATCCCAACTAGTCGGAGCTAGCTACAAGATTCCATTTTCACAAGGACTTGTGCTTACAAAGGTTTGCCTAAAGGATTTAAGCTGGCTATGACCTACCACAACCCTCTTCCTTTCTCCAGGCTTGGGATGCAGCATCAAAGATAAGACCCCAAACAAACAGGTGGAGTTTTATGAAACAGGTAATCATTGGAACATATTTTTTAGAACTTGTTAGGAGCTTGATGCTACTGGGTAAAAAAGTAAGCAGGTCACAGATAGCCATCCACTTGAAAATAAATTAAAAAAATAAAAGTAAAAACAAAAATGCAAACCCACAGTAATTACTGGATAATTTAATACAGAGGGCAAGAAAAGACAGCAATCAAACCTTAACGTGCACCTCTTCCATGTAGAGGCTGCCAGCAGGCAATGGTGGAGCAGAAGCCTTTCTCATTACAGATCCTACACCAACTTTACTGTCTGTAGAACTATCATAGATAGAGACGCGGCATGTAACTGGTGTAGTGCCATCTGGAAACTCTAGTGGCAATTCCGCTTTTGCAATGACAGAGAAAAAAAAAAAACTAATAAGAACTGATAAAATAATACACTTCAGAGTAGACATGAAAGAACAATTATTGATACAATACCTTCTCCATCATGACAGCAATCTGTATACTGGGTAGGAATTGGAAATGCAAATGATAACCCCTGCAAAATACAGATGTCTAAGAGATTCCGGCATAAAAGACTAAATACTTAAAAAATCATATATTGTAACATTACTATGCATTCAGTGTACATACTGGATAGAATAGAGTGTAAACACCTCTATCTTTGTCATAAACTCCAGGAAAGGTTGGCCCAAAAAGCGCATACACAGCTACAAAAGTAGCTAAAGTGGATGGTCCTCTGTACAGTACAATTGAAAGTAAATAATAATAATCTATTAAAAAATAAAGCGAGAAAGCATAAAATGCACCCATAACCCACCCAATTAGAGAAGTGGCATAGCGCATTTGAAGCCGTTTGACATCAAAAATCTCAATAAGACGTAGCCTCTGATAAAGAGTTCAAAGTTAGATCAATCAAACAGTGTCATGAACCAGCTCTAGATACTACATTATATATGAAAAATCTTTTGACCACTGCAATCTATGAAAAAACAGACTGGATCCCATCAGATGCACTGCAACATTCTACAACCTAAACAGATGGAAAATTCCCTTCCCCGGCCCCGGCCCCGCCCCAGCCCCAAAAAAAAACCAAATTTTGGACAACAAAAGAACCTTTAGACATCAAATGAACAAACTTAATAACTCTCCAATAATGATGTCTTTGTTTAAGCTTTCCCTATAAATTGCAACTTCCAAGCTACCACGGCCAAATACCCCATATTAAAGGTCTAACTCATGTTCTGTGAAAACTAAGTAATGCACAAGTCATGAATTTCAACGTTCATCACCCACCCCGCCCTGATTTGCCTCAAATAGTTCCATTTTATCATCAATGATAGGTAACAAAAAATTACATTTTTCAGTCACCATGTATAGAGTAAACTATGATTACAAATGAAACAATGGACATGCAGGAGAAATAAAGGCAATGTGTGAAAGGAATACCTGTGACCAAGGATCAAAGCGAAGGTGAAATCCATGATCAGGAAAGCTAATAACCATATCAAGTTTTAGAGGCTCCTGTATCCAATGGGCATAATAATGAGAGATTGTTGCAATCATAAGACGTACATATATGCCACTAATTAATGCCAAAAATGATAGACACTTCAGCGAATAATGGTTTGGAAAGAACAATCACAACATTCAATATCAAAGAAATTGCAATTTAAGTATATGAGACATGTACGTCAGTAATCAAAGAATATATACAAGTGAATGCAATCAAAATTTAAATAAATAGGATCGTTAACTATATCAGTGTCCTACAAAATATAATTTAAAAATGCGGAAAAGAGTTTTCATGAGCTGACCAACACCAGGTTATCTAAATCTACCATCAGCAAAACTCAACATACTATCAAACAAATTAACCCAGGCACTACAACTAAAAATGTTACATTCCCATCTGAGTAGTGAGTCTCTTCTTACTCAACATATCCACATAAATATAAAAAGAAACATGCATTCAAATTCTAACAGTTCAGCAAACATGACATGTAAGTCACATGAACACATTATGAGAAAATATACAACACGAATCTTCTTAAATTAAACTTGTAGACACAAACCTCATCAAGGTACTTCACATGAACGACATCGTAAATGTTAGGCTGTTGCTCTATTTGAGCAAATGCTTCGCAAATTGGCATCCCTGAAATAACAATAAAACTGTCAACACATTTCACACACACACAGGCTGAAATAATCGACATAACAATAAAATGATTGCCGCTCAATCGACTTAATTCTCGAATTCAGCTGCTATTTGGGTAAGAATGAACTTCGTTACTAATAAATGAACCAAGAAATGAAAGCAACAACAACCCAATACACAGCAAAACATGAGCACACGATTGCATGATCTGAAAACGTAAATAATTATTCAATTCTTCCACTAATTCACACACACACACACACACACATATATATATATAGAGAGAGAGAGAGAGCGAAAGAAAGAGAGGCATGAATAAGCATCTTCACTGTGACCTAAATCATTCCTCGGATTGATTTTGACTTGGTATGTAGAAAATGATCGAACAAATATATTACAAATGAAGAATATTGTTCAATTCAATCACAGGCAAAAAAAAAATTGGAAAAGAAAGACGAATTACCGAGAGAAAATGGTCCGATTCCGAAGCCGGGTCGAAGATCGAGAACGATGGCACCCATGGCTGTGCCCTCGCACCTCCGTCTAGGTCTCTGCAACATATTTGTTTGGGTAATCTCCGTTTCTTTCGCTAACGAAATGCTTATGTACTTATATTGCTTCCGCGCGAATCGGTAGAGATGCCTCCCAGCGCACGAAATGTTAAATTGAGTGTGGAATCCAATCGGGCTGCCACCTAACTGAAGGGAAAAACAAAAGTAAAATTACGAACAACTCCTTTCAAGGTTTCTGAAAATTATGAAATTGTACGGATATATTTGTTTAATATAACATTGGCCCAGCTGAGTTTTGTGTTGACTTGCACTCATCCTCAGAATTGTAATTTTTTTTAATATATTTATATTTTTATATTATAAAAAGAGCATTATTGGAAGGGAGGGGATGTTGACACACCCTTGAATTATAAACCCACCCCTCCAATTTTGATTTTTTACCGTTTTATAAAAAAATACATTGTTTTTAAGAAAACTAGCCGCGTAGCCCACTAGAAAACATCATTTTGAACAACTTTGTAGAAGAAAGTTTTTCCAAAATCTATCATTTAAGCAGACTTTTTTGCATTTTTTATGAAATATTTTGTAAAAATAATAAAATGGTCAAAAAGTCTACTTAAATGATAGATTTTGGAAAAACTTTCTTCTACAAAGTTGTTCAAAATGATGTTTTCTAGTGGACATCGCGGCTAGTTTTCTTAAAAACAATGTATTTTTTCATAAAACGGTAAAAAATCAAAATTGGAGGGGGTGGGCTTATAATTCAAGGGTGTGTCAACATCCTCTCCCTTATTGGAATTCTTGCATTCAGTTTTTCTATTATATTTTAATATCATGCAAAAAAAAAAAAAAAAAAAAAAAAAAAAATTTTTGGAAAAAAAAAAAAAAAGAAAGGGTCATGCAAATTTTTGTACTCTTCCTACAACAAGAATAATAATGGACCGATAATATAGAAAAATGATCTAGTGAGCATATGCACACTTTAAGCTAAAGTAAGCAAATAACATAAACTCTTTGATTGGAATCTTGAAATAAATCTTCCATGAAATGAATGAAAATTCAAGGGCTTGTATTATTTGCTGACTTTAGTTAAAGTGCACTATGCTCACTACATCACTTCTACTATTTGCAAGAAACTATATGCCATTCATTGATAGAAATCATAAGTTTATATTTCAATATATAAAATTGACTTCGTATATTTAATTCTCTCACTATTTATTTCACCAAGTATTTAGAGATGGAATGAAGATTTTCGTCAAAAACTGAGTAAGCTCTGGGTTTGTTTCGTACAATTCTCCAAACTTTAAAATTTTATAAATAACCCTCTTAAATTATAGGTTAGATTCACTAAACCCTTGAACAATTGAACAAATAGTCCTATCATAAACAATAATAAAAATTGCACAAAAGAAAACATGTGTAGGCCAACTTCACAACCCCCCTTCCCACACTTAACAAATGGAGGAGTCAAAGTTTTTCAAATTTATAATTAAGGGCCATTATTTGTTTTGTTTAATTTGTAATTAAGTGTTGTTTGTTTGGTATTCCTAGTTCAGTGGATTTTTTTTATTTTTTATTTTAAATTTGGGAGGTTTGTGAGCTTTACCAATGATTTATGAGGATTATTTCTTCAATCTTAAGTTGAGCAACAACTTGCACTTTAAGAGAATTTTATGCAATTTATTCTTAAAATTTTGATTAATCATATCATATGAATACAATGGTCGACCTAAAGAATATCCATTGCAAGTCAGCATTTGCATTTTTGAAAGTCAGCCATAGTAAGCTTGGATAAATAGACAAATAGTGGCATTTAATGAATAAACAGAAAATTTGTAGTTAACTATAAAAAGGAACGGTTCATCGACTTTTTGTGTAAAAATAACAATTTTTTTTATTAGGGAATTTGGCTAAAAGTCCTCATTTATAAGATTTTAATGTCAAAAGTCCTCTTAACAGATTTTTCTTCTCAAAAGTTCTTTTGGCATGAATTGGACAAAATACCCTTCATTCCAAACAACATTCAACGCCACCTACACCCCCAACCCCCGGGTTCACTACGTCACACCCCGGAGTTCACTATGCCGGAACCATGAGTTCCTACGCCATAAATGCAGTTCCTATGCCAAACATCGGAGTTCCTACGCCGGACCCCGGAGTTCACTATATTGAAATTCCGAGTTCCTATGTTGGAATCACAGTTCACTACATCGAAAAAAAATTCAAAAAACAAGAATTTCTTTCTTTTTCCTCTGTTTTCTCACCAACGAAACAAAAAACCTATTTTCTCACCAACCAAACAAAAAATTAATTTTCACTATGCTTGCAAAAATAAAATCACTTTTTCCTACATTTTTCTAGCAACCAAACGAAAAAAAAAATGTTTCTTTTTCCTACATTTTTCCTAGCAACCAGAAAAAAAAAAAAAAAAAAAAAGGGATTGTCGTAGCCCCTCTGGATCGACGGTGACCATCGCCGAATAAGCACTGCTACTGAACGCCGGCGAGACAACGATGAGATTGTAGAAGATTTATGCTACTGATGGGTCGATGTGTGGAGAAACGGTAGAGAATGGGGGGCTAAAGGTTTTCATCTCTCTGGAATCCTTTATGACACACCTCGCATATGTACCTATTTGTTGCCATTAGAGTCCTTGGTGACAATGCTACAGCCTCTGCGTCTGGACCTGAAAATTTTCATCCACAAGAAAAAAAAAATAGTGATTTTGACACAATTTTAGTATTTTGCAATACTAGTAAAATGAAAAGAATATGCTCGAATGATCTCAAAACTAACCTGTTTCAAAATATAATGATTTCATCAGACGATGAATTGGGATCATGTTCTCTAAAAACTATCGTATTGCACATAGGAATGCATGAATGAGAACTAAGAAGAGAAATAACATAAACAACTAATGCGTGCAAAATTTATGACTCAATTAAGCCAGCAACTTGACATGTTAAAGCAAACAATCACTAAATTTTATCCATATAGTCATGCCTGTTGTCTTTATACGCCGAAGATGGGAAATAGCTCGTCGGAGAGGCAATCATATCTCGCCGGAAATGCAAAGCCATAAAGCTAGATCTGGCCATTCCATTTTATGTAGGTGATATTTGTTGGTTTTTGATCCATATCCTGCTTGAGAAGATCTGATTAGCGAAATGGAGTTTCAGATCGGCGGCAATCTCACCACTGTTGGGACGAAGAAGAACAGGGGTGGTCTCAATGGGGATCTGTTTAAGAGGATCTGATAGTGTCTATTGAGGGTAAATTCGTTACCCAGAAATATAGATTGTGTAAAAGCATGACTTTAGGTGTTAAAACATTTTTAGTTAGGACTTTAGAAAGAAAAAAAGGTGTAGGTGGACTTTAGCCAATAGATCATTTTGAAATAGGACTTTTGGCCAAATATCTATTTTTTTATAATGTGTTAGTATTTATCGACCTTTTTTACTCTTGGCCAAATATCTGTTTTTTATAATTCTCAAATCTTTCTCTTTTATTTATTTATTTTTTAAGGAAACCATACAAGTCATGAGTTGAACTAGAAAGATAGTCTTTCTATTTTTCTTAAATATTCTCCACTCTGATGAATATGACATTTAAGAAAAATGTTATTATAAGGGATATCTCATTTTAACTAAAATTAATTAAGACCCTCGAGTCATTGAATTAAAATCTTGAGATGAATCATGCATTAAGTGAATGAGAATCCAATGACTTGTATTCTTAGCTGATTTTAGTTAAAATAAAGTATAACTGATAAGATTAGGACTTTGAAATTTCAATACACGTCTTTCATACCACAAAAAAATATTCACTAGCAGGTTAATTAGCACATTTTTCCAACTTTCCTTTATTTACTATCTAGCATTGAATTAAATGTTGTGACTCATGAATTTTAAAATTACATTAATTTGGTTTTAGGTATTAGTCTTATCTTAAAACCTGACCTTAATGCTCTTTCTTCGCATAACTTATTACTATGGTAACTATGGTTTGATATCATTGGTTTTTGAGTGGCAGATCCACAGTTGCTGCCCCCACGTGGCTCTATGTATTTTTTCTCCTTTGGTGCAAACACGTGGCTCTATGTTACCATTAAATTCCTTTCACCAAATTATTACAACGCATTACATGCAAAGGTATGAATTGTTAAGCACCGTATGAAACTGTATTATGACAGCACATTGAAAATGACCTATACTTACCACGGGACCGGTTCCATTTAATAAGTATTATAAATTACGCATCACCTTGATTTGGTTTTAACCCAAAATATATATCTTATTATATATATAGCAGTTTATTATACTGATGTGGCGGCCCAATAATTACTTCTCTTATTTATTATTTTCTCTCTTTAATTCTCTCATTTTATTATCTATGCCGCCTTGCTGACTTAGATCTAAGTCAACTAAGCACTTATGGTTATTGGATCATTTTATCACTTAAAAAAATCTCTATTCATGAGATGACCCAGCTGTCATAAGTCCACTTAAATTTTGGTCAGCATTAGCTTACTGAACCATTTCAATATATATATATATTACCCTGAGTTGGTAATTTAATTTTAATCACCTTATAAACATAATAATGAATAATTCCTCATTTTTATAATGTTCTAGGAAGGAAAATTCCTATCAAATTTTTAATATCATCAGTCATCAATAGTAGAGTTTTGTTGTTTGGGTTATATACTCAAAAAATATTGACATAAGTACTTTATACTAGTAGGTTTAATAATTTTTTTTTAAAATATTAAATAGATAAATGAATTTAAAAATCTCAGGACTTCATTATATGGCACTTTAAATTTAGAATAGAGCTCATTTTTTATCACATTGCATTGATATAGTAACAAATTTCATACAAGTACCGGTGTCGTGATGGCATAAAATGCGGGGATGGAGTTTTGAGGACAAATAATTAAATAAATGTTATATTTGAATTCCTCAAAAGCGAATGATTTATTACTTCAATGGGATAAAAGTTTTAAATTTAAATACATAGAAGTATAGCGATATTCATTTGTTATTAACAAAGGGAATTTTAAAATAAGGGCAGGTTTCTATTACATTGGCAAAGAAAACTAAAAATCAAAGGATGTGAATGTGAGTGTGTACTCAAACTTCACTACACCTTTTTCTTGTAATATAAGTATGAGTTAAGCCATTTTGACCATGTGTGTTTAGCATCTATCCCTCATTTTATCAATTGAAAGGAAAACAAATATAATATATTATACATTGAGTGTGAGTGTGTGTACACTCAAGACTCCACTTATTATTTAAAAATTGAGTCATTCTAAAAATAATTTGTGAATATATAGGCATTTTGTGAAAATACATATCAATCAGCTAACAATCCATTTATATACAAATTCAATACTTTTGTACTAGAAGCAAAAATACATAACTTCATTAGATTAGGCACCGTTTGGATTTGTTTTTTATGAGTACTTATTTGTTTTTAAAAAAATTTTCAATATGTATTTTCTTAGAAAATAAAAAAAAAAACCAAATAAATACTTATAAAAAAACAAATTCAAATGGTGCCTAAAATAACAAGCACTAGTGCTTATTTTATCTTTTAAAAGCAAAAAATCATAACATAAAATAACAATTTTGAGTTTAATTCATGCCAGCAATTCAAAAAAAA
>JAESVK010000969.1:1893593-1907539 GCA_017140935.1 Hamamelis virginiana
AGGCCCTAGCTGGAGCACTGCTTCTAGTCTAGTGGGTGGTGGGGCACAACTTCCTGAAGTAGCTGCTGAATGGGGCGGATATTCCCCTACTCCAGACAAACCTTCTGTTGAGGAATGGGACTCCAATCGTGTCTCTGAGTCGTCATTGAAACCTACTGAACTAGCCTGTGATTTAGCTGCTACTCCAACATCAAAAGGTGACGAACTGACTCATTCTTCCCCACCATCCCATCCTGCATCTAATACATCTAGTTGGCCGGCAATTGTTACCGGACCCAATGAGATCCCTTTTGCTGAGGAATCAGTTTCAGATCTGTTGGCTGAAGTCGATGCAATTGAGTCTCTAAGTGATTTGCCATCCCCTACTTCAGCGCTGAAGTGTATTGGGGAATTGGCTCAGGTTTCCAAAAATGATTGTTTTAGTTCTGTTGACGAGTTGAGCCCAACTCCTGATCCTGGAAAAAGCGATGCTTTGAGCTCCACCAGTGATGTGCAAATGCCTTGTCAATCTACTATCACAGATGAACCACAGGGGTTATCTCAGGCCGATGTTATTGATCCTCAAAAGAGGTCTGGCGGGCATTCCTCCACGAGTGAAGTTGAGGGAGAAGGAAAACCCAGTGATGTCTCGGTTAACCAATGGGAAGCAGGTTCAGACATCCACCCACCTGCACCATCTACCACAAGTTTGGACATGCCAGCTACAGACGCAGCTGTTGCTTCTGGGAGAGCAAGGTTGGAAACTACAGACACTGGTTGGGGACCGGTGCAGGGAAATGCAAACATGGGTTGGGTAGGACCAGCTCAAATGAATACAAACATGGGTTGGGGAAATGATCCGGTTGCAGCACGGGGAAATGCAAACATGAATTGGGGCATTTCTGCTGGGAATCTAGGCATGGGTGTAAGCCAACCAAAATACGGTGGGGAGAGTTTTTCTGGTCCGAGAGAACGGGGTTTTCCGGGTGCCGTTTCTGGTTTTGGTAGGGATAGGTCTTCTTGGAACAGACAATCGTCATTGGGTGGTGGAGGTGGAGGATCTTCCAGGCCGCCTCCCAAACAGCGCCTCTGTAAATTTTTTGGGAGTGGGCATTGCAAGAAGGGAGCTTCGTGTGATTATCGGCACCAGTGATTGTAGTGTTCCACAGCAATCTAAGGCGTATAATTTTCTGTAACATGATTTTCGTAGTAGGAAATTTGCTCAATGAGTTCTTAATGCTTCAAATTGACCTGTAAAACTATCAATTTAGCGGCATAATGTATTCTTTATTGGATAGCTTGGCAGTTCCAGAACTAAAATGTCGTGCTGGATTAAATCACGTCCATTTTATTTTAGATTCTATAAAATAAATTTCTCCTGGGTCACGTCCAATTTTTTACTCAGTAATTTTTTGGTGTTTTTGTAATGACCCCGATTCCCCATTTTAAGTGGGTGAATTGTATTTTCAAATATTGTGTAATTAATGAAATCTATACTAGTATATAAAATTAAGTAACGAAATTCTTTTCATGTATTCATTTATCCCAATTTTCTATTAATATTAACAAATGAGTATCAATGTATTTTCATGTATTGGAATTCGAAACCTCTTCCCTAAATATGAGAATACATGTCATGTTATTAGGAGCTTAATTCCTTTCACGTTCACATATAATTTTTTACAATTGCTTTTTATATAAAATAATACAAGTTTTGAGTATTTAGAAGTTAAATTTGATATTATTAGGAACGTAATTCTTTTCTTGTTCACATATAATTTTATACAATTGTTTTTCATATAAAATAATACAGTGTTCTAAGTATTTAGAAGTTAAATTTTTGGAATGCGACACATTTTATAGTTTCTGTTGTTATTTAAAAATATATTAGTCTTTTATATTTATATTTATAATATAGGGATCTCCATTTCAAAAAGTTGTCTAAACTTTTGGAATTTGATGTGTTTTGTATAAATACTGTTGTTAAAAAAAAAAAAAAATTCATTTTTATTATTTATTGGGTAATATAGTAGTCTATTGTGCTAAGGGCATCTCCAATGGTGCATTCAAAGCCAAAGCCAAATCCAATTTGAATGCTTTTGAAGCAAAAACACCACTCCAGTGGTGCATCCAAACCCTTCCTCCAAATGTGAAGGAGCTACAGTAAGTATTCAAATTTGGGCAAATTTGAAGGAAACTGTAGCAGCATCCAAACTCAAAATTTGGATCAAAAGTCCATACTGCCCTCATCAACCAACAAAACGGTTGGATGATTTCCCTCACTTTCCCTCACTTTCCCATCATTTTCTCAGCAAACAAACAGCAAAATAAATCTAAAAAAAAAAAATTCTTGCATAAATAAAACAAAATTCATATATAAAATCTCACAGCAGCAGAATCAAAATGCCCATAATCTGAAGAAAAAAAAAAAAAAAAAAAGATGCATTTCATAAACCAAAACCTAAGGCAGAGGAGAAAAAAAAACATACCTTTCTTCTCAAACATTCCTCTTTGCCATAATCTTTGCCTTTGATCTCGAAACCCAGATGTAATTGATAAGCTATGATCTCGATCTCGAACCCTTGTCTCGCCGTTGTACTGATCGTACATTGATCGGACATTGCTCTACTGATCGGTCAACGAGGAAATGAGAGAGAATGGGAGCAGAGAAAGAGATAGAGAGAGAAGAGACACCGACGACTTCTGATCGGACATGGATCAGCGTATGCTGGTTTTGGTGAAGTGGGTTTCGTGCTTCGTGAAGTGGGTTTCATCGCCGTAAGTCGTCGCTGATGATGGGAGAAGAGACACCGATCGGCATATGCGAGAGAGAAGAGCTTCGTTTTGGTGGAACAACTTGTTGGGTTTCGATAATGAGGAGAGAAACCCACTTGGAGATGCCGACGGCAAGGTGCGCTGAGAGTGATGAATGGCAATGTGAGAGGGAGAGGGAGAGGGTGAGGGTGAGATATTTGTCTCTCTCTCGGGTGGGGTGAAATGAGACATAAAAAAATAAAAAATAATGGTGCATCCAGGCAGCAGTGCATCCAGGCAGCAGTACATATTTTTGGAATATGTACAACAATATGAAAAATATGTAATAATTATTTTTTATTAATTTAATAATATCAATTTAATATTAAAAGTTTATTGATAAATTAAAATAATGGTAGTTGGAGTCTTGCAAATGAATGAAGGGTAGTTGATGTAATTGATAAAAAAGAATAAGGGTAAAAGTGAAAAGAAGGTGGTTGAGCCAAAAAGAAATGGATGCACTATTGGAGCAACTCCATTCAAAGCCAAAGCCAAAAATGAAAAAAAACACCTTTTTCCTTCAAAATTTGGCTTTGGAAGAAAAAAAAATAGATGCACTATTGGAGATGCCCTAAGGGAGCCTTTATCTCATGGAAGGTGCATACGACGTCGTTTTAGAGATCCAGCCAGTATATTGAGGGAAAAGGATTTATTTAAATAAAATAAAATAAGGAAGGTGACCGACAACGGTATGAATCGTAATTTGAAGAAGTAAACGTTCTGGATTCCTTGCTTCCCAATTCGAGAGAAACATACATTGGAACGTTTTAAAAACAAAACACTTTGAATAGCAGAAAGATCGCACAATCCCTTTGAATCTCATTCTTCGAATTATCAGTCACAACGATGTCATCCTTATTAACGCTGACTCAGAGGTACGGAGCCGGCGCGTTGTTTGCACTCGCCCTCCACCAGGCTCAGATCCATCAAACCCATCCTCTGGGCTCGTCCACAGACGAAGACTCGACCAATGAACGCAGTAGCAGTTGTAGCAGTAGCTATTCAATCTCCGAAGATCCCGAGCTTTGGGTCCACGAATCCTCCGGTCTCCTTCGTCCTGTTTTCAGGTCATTTATTGTCAAATTTTCTTTTTTTTTTTTAGCTTCAATTCGTTTTTGTTTTTGTTTTTGCTTTAATTTTTTCAGAAAGTGATTCCATTGCCTTTTGAAGAAGCATAATTTTCTAAGGTTTTTGTCTTTGAAAAGATGAAAAGTACTTTCAAAATGCTAACAAAACAGCACCTTAATTGTTTCATTTTTTGTTTTAAAGAATAATCGGTTATTTTTTTTTATTGTTTTTTAAATGAGTGAATGATTAAATTGAGGGTCATGTATTCAATTTCGTTTATAAATTTTCTGTCACAAACAGATTTTTAGAGATAGACCGTACGGCATGGCTTGGGCTCGAGGAAACTGCTGGTTCTTCTTCAGCTAAAAATCATGTTGGAGCAGTATGTTTCCTTTGTTTATTCAACTAATTCCTTCTCCCCCCCTCCTGTAATTTTGAAATGTTTTGGTTAAATTTGAGAAAGAGAATTTGTATGAGAATATACAAACCTTTTAGTCTAGCTTTTATAAATTTTTGTTGTAGAAAACTGACCCACCTTTGTTGATACTCTTAGATTCGCATGGTAAATGGAAAATATTAGTTTGACATTATAAAGTTGTCAATTTTTTTAAAAAATAAAAATAAAAATGAAAAAAGCTGTCAATTGCTTGTTTATATGATTTTTCATTTTCTCTCGCCAATATGATGCTAATCCAGTGGAGTGGTCAGGTCATCTTTATCTGCTTTTTGTCTCGATGTTAAAGCTTGAACCTAAATTCGAAGTCAATGACTGGTATTGGTTCAGTTTTAAGTTATGTGTGCACGTTCAAGTTATGGCATGATACATGGGTCGCTTAGATATATTCTCAGAGATGTGTTTCGAGGATGTGGTGGGCAAGGTTTATAAAAATGTTAATGAGCTTCATAGTTATAGAAGAGTCTGGGACCTTAACATTCACAGAGGGAAATGAATTATCCCAATACTACTGCTATCGTAAGGTCTTGTATTGTAAGTATGAAAGCTTTCTAGAAATATTTTCACCTTATCTTGATAGTTGGTCAGTTATGGTCTCTGTATTGGCATTATTACTGTTGTAATGAGTACCATATGCATGCAGAATGTCCCTTAACTTTTAAGCAGCTTCTGAAATGGTTATTTTTTGAGAAATCTTGGGCCTTGTTATACTTCATCTTACTCTTCTCTGCCAATGATGAGCTTATTGTGATTGTCCAATGATGAGGCCTCATTTTCTATGCCTTGAATGCCCATTCTTTGTAAAATTTTATCCCATTAGCTTCCTCGTTTTCTTGATAATTTTTAGCTTCTTGTGATTGTCCAATGATGGGGCTTCATTTTCTATGCCTTGAATTCCCATTCTTTTGTAAAATTTTATCCCATCACCTTCCTCGTTTTCTTGATAATTTTTAGCTTATTGTGATTGTCCAATGATGGGCTTCATTTTCTATGCCTCGAATGCCCATTCTTCTGTAAAATTTTATGCCATTAGCTTCCTCATTTTCTTGATAATTTTTAGTGTTCATCTTATCACAGTTTATAAGGTTACTATCAGAAGAAAGTGGTGATACTTCCTCAGAAATGGCAGATAGGGAACTTGCATTGTCTAAAGGTGTTGATGTTATGGAACTAAGCATGGAGACAACCCCTGTAGTTTCCAAGTCTAAGAAGGAGAAGCATCGTGAGTATGAACATGAATGTCGGGAGAAATGTACTACTGCGGACATGCAATCAAAATCTGAAGTGGCAAATGTGCACTGTGAAACTCAGCAGGTGACCAATTTTAATGCTAGCATTGAAGAGGTGCCTTCTGGTTCTGACAGTAAATCTGATGAGAGACCTGTAGAAGAGGTAACAATGCTCAATTATCAGAGGAAAGTGACAGTATTATATGAGCTTCTTTCAGCTTGTCTGGCAGATTTACCTGGAGAAAACAAAAAAAGTATGCGACGAAGAAAGGGATATGATGCTCGGCACCGAGTGGCTCTGCGGTTATTGGCAACCTGGTTTGATCTCAAGTGGATAAAAGTGGTTTGTATACTCAACTTGTCAATATTGATTAGCTTCCTATCATATTTTAAGCATCATATGTGGCCTCCCAGAACCTTGTTAGTAATATTGTGGGATAATTAAGATTTTACTACTAAAGTCGAACAAGTTTTTATACATATCAGTTATGTATGAGATTCTGCATGCATAATCATGATTAACAAAAAATTGAAATTATAATATCACAAGAATGAGGAGGAGGAATCAAACCAATTCAATCATTCATGTATTATCACCATTCAGCACCACACTCTACTCTTTTTAAGTTGCGCTATCACAGTCTTTGTTCTGCAATTTTTCAGCCTCTGTGATCAAATTCTGGATATCTCTTTTTAAGTTGTTTTTATTTTTGTTCTGTAGCTTTGCTAAATCCTTGAGCTCCAACATCTCTGCAGTTTTCTTTTCTGAATCTGGTTTTTATGCCAGATTGAATATCATGGTGGTTTGTTGTGGTAACTTAAAATGGAGAAGATGGTTTGTTTTACAGCTGTTTAGTGTAGGATATGGATCAAAGAAATTCTGTTTATTGTTGGAATGCAGATGTAATATTGATAGCTCATTATAATAAAGAGGATTGTTACTACTGCTGTTTCAAAGTTACTGTGAGGGCCCTTAAAATATAGATAAGTAGGAACTCTAGTGGTTTTCCTTTCTAATTTTAAAACCATATCCTCTAACCCCCCCCCCCCCCCCCCCCCCCCTCCCTCCGGGTCATGCCCCATCTTGCCCCTCTTAAAAAAATGAAATTTCTATTTGCAGGAAGCCATAGAGACAATGGTTGCTTGCTCTGCAATCGCTTTAGCAAAAGAGCAAGAATCAAAGGAAGAAGAGACCCAATCACCAAAAAGCAAATGGGCTAAGTGGAAACGTGGAGGTATTATTGGCGCAGCTGCATTAACTGGAGGAACCCTAATGGCCATTACTGGTGGTATGTTATCCTAAAACTATATTTCGAGGATTTAGCAAATTAGAATTTCCTTTTGAAACAAATTTCTATGACATAATTTTTTTGACTTTTCAGTTTACATATTATTTTTCAACAGGTTTGGCAGCCCCAGCGATCGCTGCAGGATTTGGTGCTTTAGCTCCTACATTGGGCACTCTTATACCTGTGATTGGAGCAAGTGGGTTTGCGGCCGCTGCAAGTGCTGCAGGAACTGTTGCTGGTTCTATTGCAGTTGCTGCTTCATTTGGAGGTGAATAAATGGTTACATTTCTTGTTTCTTCTTAAGAATGTCACATTATAGACAGTTTATTTTTGCCAACTGATTACAAATGTCAAATATCATTGCCACATGTTCATTTATATGCTGTTCTATGCTGCCATCAACAGTATTAATAATTTGTACGAATTAGTGAGTTTACAGTGGTATGGTATAGCAGACTTCTTTTATAGTTGATGACTAATTATGCTTAACTACACCCCTTTAATGAAATATATGGAAATGCGAAGACTTGCAAGAACCTTAGTGGAGGATTCCTATTAGTGAATTAGTATATATGAGTCAGCCTTATTTATAAGGATTCCTCTTTGCAAATTATGTGGATAATCATATTCTTATGTTATAATTAGAAGGCATCATTAATCGATGAAGAATAAATGATTGTCCATGAATTGTTTTAGATAAAGAAAAATGATGATGACTCTGAAATAATTGTATTTCCGTCTAATCATTACCCATCATCAGTGGCTTCATCATTTACGCTCAGTCTTTCTTTGAAACCCTAGAGATTTACCTTAATACTGTAAAAGTTTCATACTTCAATACCTGTCCCTCTGTTTGATTTTACATATATTACACCACTAGATTCTTAAGAGGCCTTAAATTGAATCAACACGTGGTATGTGAAGTGAAACTTTAGTTGCAACATCATGTTTCAATGCTTAAAATTCTACAATTATTAGCTATCACTGATGAGTTGCTTCTGTGGCCAACTCATATGCCTTTCTACTAACACTTCAAATTTTTTATCAATCCAGCTGCTGGAGCTGGACTTACAGGGAGTAAAATGGCTAGGAGAACTGGAAGTGTTGATGAATTTGATTTTAAAGCTATTGGAGAAAACCACAACCAAGGTGTAAGTTTTTCACATTAATTTGAACTATTTGGGTATTTTAAGTCTTCTAGAGGGGATCCTTTTAACCTGAATTGTTATTTATTTATTTATTTTTGCTCTTTTTGCCTTTTCAAGATCAATGCTTCTCTTTGTAAGTTTGTACAGTCTCTGATTTCAGACTTTAAATCTCATTAAACTTTCTTGTGTCAGCGTCTAGCAGTTGGGATCTTGGTCTCAGGATTGGTTTTTGAGGAGGAAGATTTTATAAGGCCTTGGGAAGGATTAAATGATAACTTGGAAAGGTACAAGGAATTTTTAGCCATCTTTCTTCAGTTCGAATGGAAACTTGTAATATTTATGCTTCCATTTCTATCCATGTCCTGCTAGTAAATAGTAATTTGGTTCTTTTACAGTTCAAACAATTAATATTGGTTACTGGATTGTCACATTGTTGTGACATTTCCTTTCTTTTAAGTTTCAACCTGCTTAGTTTTGTAAGTTATTTTGCTATTTAATTTAATTGCCTTGTATAGGTTGCTCTGTTGATTTGAATGATTGGTGTTTCTTTGTCGACAGGTAAAAGGACAATTCCTGTCCATTACTCCATCGTATGGAAGAAAATCTTTTACCTCTCTTAAATCTTTGTGCATGCTGCCTTTTGCTGCTTTACTTTTTTATGACATTCTATTTATCATTTGTATCAAGGATAAATATGAATCCTCGCAGAATAATATTAAGATAAATCAGGCAAATTTTCTTGCATTGAAAATATGATGTGGATCCAACATATGGATTGAATGTATTTGCTTATTATAATGAGTTTGTTCATCGCATATTTCCCTTTTCTTTGTTTTCATTTTTATATTAATAGGTCCTTCATTTCAAAATAAAAACTTACATGCTAGAGGTTTGTGGAGTAGCATTTATACATTTCATATCTCTTACAAGTTTAACAAATCTTCAGGTATGTACTGCAGTGGGAGTCTAAGAATCTGATTGCAGTGAGCACTGCAATTCAGGATTGGCTGACTTCAGGTAATTGGCTTGGACCTCATTGTTTCTATTATTTTTTAGAAAGTCACTGTTATGACAACAAATCTGTGTGTTAATGTTGCTATTACATGCTGCAGGATTGGCAATGGAATTGATGAAGCAAGGTGCCATGATGACTGTATTAAGCACGCTTTTAGCAGCATTAGCTTGGCCAGCAACAATACTTGTAGCTGCTGATTTTATAGACAGCAAATGGACAATTGCTGTGAACAGGTTCTTTTGTCACTTGACTGCAGTAGGAATACTCAGATGGGAAGAGGGAAAGAAACTCTTCCAGTTCCTGCCCGTACAACTGCATGCATGCAGTGGCATGGTGCCTACTCTTTTGTGCTTCACATAAGATGCTCCTTCAGTTAAAGTTTGTTTTTTGCGCGAGGGGGGTGGGGGGTTTGTTTGTATTTGTGTTTGTGTTGGGTGATTCTAATTATAGCAACAAATCTTGGGCACTTATTTAGGGCCCATTGTCCGGTGCAATAGTAAAAGTCTCGGGCTGTGAAAGTGTGTGAATGTCTAAAAAAGGAATTTAGTTGTTGCAATAATCCAAATTTAGCTTGATTTAAGAACTTCCTGTTGATGAATTAGCACATTTTTCCTTCAGGCTGACCGAAGGATACAATGGTGTGATTTGTGGGATCATCAGGTCATATTTTAATATTTACCTTGAGTACTGAGTGGAGCATTATGAATGGCAGTTTCAACCTCCCTAGATTAGTTACTAAATTTGAGTATGCAGGAATGCAATCTTTTTTTCTTTCTCCCTTCCCATCTCTGACTATTCCTTTGGGAACCTAGTGTTTTGAACCGATTACGGTAGTGTCATCCTTTTTGAGTTTCTTATTAAATCTTTCATCTTGTACCATTTTCTAGAGCTGACAAAGCAGGAAAGCTGCTTGCTGAAGTGTTACTGAAAGGGTTGCAGGGGAACAGGTATGTAAGTCATATAAAAATTTAGAACATTGTTATTCCTTTGTCTAAAATATCTCTGAGTTGAGTAATTTATCCAATATATATTCTTGGCCTTCTGTGAATTTTTCAGGCCTGTGACACTTGTAGGTTACTCGCTTGGAGCACGAGTGATTTTCAAGTGTCTCCAGTTTTTGGCTGAAACTGAACGCAATGGTAACTAGTACCATTCACTCATTAGCGTTGACTTTCACGAATGGTTTGGTTTCTTGAATGATTTATACCCTTTTGCTGAAATTTGGCAGCTGAACTAGTAGAAAGAGTCGTTCTTCTTGGAGCACCCATTTCAATCAAAGATGAGAACTGGGAAGCTGCTAGAAAGGTAATTGGAGACTTATCTATCATCTTGTAATTGAGCATCTTTTCAACTATAAACCTAATGTAAACCAATCTTTGCCACTTGTCGTAATTGTTTAATAAAAAATTCTTTTTCTTCCTGTTGTGTTGCAGATGGTGGCTGGGAGATTTGTAAATGCTTACTCTACAAATGATTGGACTCTTGGAGTTGCTTTCCGAGCTAGGTAAGCATGATACAAAAACAAACTCAATGACAATATTAATAAATGGTGGATAATGCAGTTATGCATAAAATAGGCCTTCAATTGTCCTTACTGTTGAACCTAAAACGTTATCATTAAACAGTCTGGTCACTCAAGGATTGGCTGGAATTCAACCAATTGATGTTCGAGGGATTGAGAATGTAAGTATCTGCACCCCACACTGTTTGTTACGATACTAGTGTTCCCTTCCTTTGCAGTTTTTCTTTCTTTTGCCTTAGGTTGAAATGTTCTTGGATTGCACAGGTTGATGTTACTGAACTCATTGAAGGCCACTCATCATATCTGTGGGCTACACAACAGATCCTTGAACAACTTGAATTGGATACCTATTACCCTGTTTTCAGGAGCACTCATACCAAGCCCTAGAGAGTTCCAAACTTAGTTTCTATTTCAATCAGTTCTTCCAGTAAGTTCATGTTTTCGTCCGATATTTCTGGCTGGTGAAGCGCAGATTTGGTCCTGGCAAAGCTTGCAAGCTTGATCAGGCATGTTGGGTGCCAATCTAACACAGCTTTGAGCTTTGTGGGTAGATTCATGTTTCAACCAATGCCTGTTGAATTAGAATAATCATCGAAGGTGGATGAATATCTTTTACCCAGCTGGCTGAATGGATTGATAATCATTTCAGTTTCATCTTCTCCGTTGTTTTTCCTTTTCTTTTATGGAATCAAGTTGTGAAGTCAGGGTATGTTTAGTCGTCATATGTGAATTGAATTGTTTTATTTTATTTTGTATATAATTTTGTGAATAAAATTCCTCTTTATGAAATAAACAAGTCAAATATCAAACATTATTTATGAATTTGCTAATTTATCGAATTAAATTTGATCAATATACTATTCTACTTTAATTATAAGACGAATGGAGATTCTTTGCTTGGGCTTACTTGGTGCTTAGGTGATGTGTTATAATCTGGATCATCTGCACATCATCTAAGTGAAAATCAGAACATTTAGATCATGACACATCATTCAAGTATATTCAAACCCAAACAGAGGATCCAGACTTCTATAAGACAAGTTTTTAAATATTATTGTCAGACAAGTTTTGAAAATTATAAAAATGACAAAGGAAAATGGGAAAATTATAATTGATGTTACCCAAAAGAAGGAATACGAGGAAAAATGCCTCGGGGAGGCCACTCGTCAAATGCCACTGCCCATGTTTGTATTTTTTATTTTTTATTTTTAATTTTGGAAAATATTTTTTGAAAGCAAAACTTCACACAAATATTTCATGTTTCAAGAAGAGAACCTGCATTTTGATAACGCCTTTTAAAACAATTCTAACAGCACAAAATTTACGACCACAATCGCATGTGTCGGGCATAGTCACGTGCCATTCACGTGACTTTAAATGTCGCAACTCACAACTCGAAAGTACACAAGGTGTTTCCATCCTAGTCGGTGGAGTCGGGGTGACGAGGGTGTGGCTGAAAGACGGCATCGTTTTGCCTTCTCGATCTTCTTCTTTTGACCAAAATTCGGGTCGCAGTGTTTCATAGAGAGAGAGAGATGGAGGTGGCTAAAGAGAAGGAAGGAGATGAAAACCCAACGCAAAGCCAGGCGAAAAGTATAAAGGGAAAATCATGCAAAGGATGTCTTTACTACTCATCCGCCCTCAAATCCAAATCTCGCAATCCTCTCTGCGTCGGCCTCGCTCGAACCGTCCAAGGTTTCTTCCTTTCATTCTTTTTTTTTTTATTTTTATTCTTATTCATTCATTTTGACTTCGTTCTTCTTTTCGTGATTTTTTAGGGATGTATTGTCAATCACCATTCATCCAGTCCATCTCCTATTAAAAAAAATTACTGAATTGTTGTCCGGTGATTGTGCGATTCTTCAGCTAAAATTCGTCAATTTTGTTATATTTCTACTTCTTTCTGAAACTGTTCATCTGTCCCATATTGAATTTTTCATTGTTTATGCATTGGTTTCTCCTTCATGTTTCTGTGAAGGAATGGTAGGAGAAGGAAAATTTTTGTTCTTTTTTTTTTTTTGCCCTTTCCCTCATTCTCTTTAAGGAACCAAACGAAGCCTTATTCGTGAAATGTTTTTTTTTTTTTTTTTTTTTTTTCTACCTTCTCTTTTCTGGCAGTCCGTTTCAGTTTGCTCCTATGGCGTTTAATTTTTTTTGAAGCTGCAAGACACTGTGGATCAGTTTTAGGGTTTCATGAAATGCCACCATTTGTCTTTTTGGCTGTCATTTTCTCTAATGACCCCATTCATGATAATTGTTTTTATACGTGAGAGATTATAAGAGACACAATGGGGGCTGTTCAATTTTCGTAGGACAACAAAAAATGCACTATATTGTCCTTTTTTTTAAAAAATAAATAAATAAATTGTATATCATTTTAGAATTTATTTTATCAATAACATGTGATATTAATTATATAAAATGAGCTTGTAGTTAGTTAAGTTCTAGTTGGTATTTATGGTTTTGCTGTTAAATTTTTAATTCGACATTGTGATTTGGCACATTTCAAAACTTAAAGCAACATACCCAATTCAACTCAACAACATCTTAATTCCAAATTTCTTGGAGTTGGTTCCATGAATTATTTTATGCCATTTAGTTTAATCCTTGGGCATATCTTTTACTTAATTATGGGTCATTTTACTACCTTTACCGATTCTCTTTTGCCTTCCTATTGTCCTTGTGGAGCCTTTAATTTTTGTTAAACCTAACCTCATCTGTAGAGCAATCATTGGTTTTCATTGCACATGGCCAAAATATCTTAGATAACTTTTGGTGCTACCCCAAGCTTCTCACAAACTGTAAATGATTATGATACTGTAAAATATTGAGGTGATACTGTGTAAGTTATCACCTCAATGAGTCGTGACAATGCACATCTTTGATATGTAAACTGATGTGTTACTATAGAATATAATTATTTATGGGTGAGATTGCAAAATGCAATTTTTTTAGAGGATAGGGTGATAGCTATAACTTACCGATCTTGATAAGATTTATGTATCTAGAGATTGCTTCATGCATTCTTTTTAAAATTGTTTGCTTTGTACTTGTATTTGCCAATTGGAACTATTACAATTACCATATGATAGGTACTGATTTTTATGTTTAATTTTTAGTACACGGCTATGTAGTTGGAAAATCTGAGGTGGAAGCTTCTAAAGAGGGTCGGAGTCTTACAGATTTCAAATATGGTTGTCTTGGCTACTCTGTGTACTTAGATGGAAAAGACTCTTCAAACAACTTGCCAGAGACACGAGCAGATTTGCCTGTCTGTCTCGGCGTAGAGGTGATAATGTGATTTCTCTCCTCAAAAGTTCTATTGAATGGCAATCTTCTCTCTCTCTCTCTCTCTCTCGTGTGTTTTGTTTTGTATTTTTCTTTCTTTTTTTTTTTTTTTTTTTTTTGGGGGGGGGGGGGGGGGGGGG
>JAESVK010000969.1:1916126-1942266 GCA_017140935.1 Hamamelis virginiana
AGAGAGAGAGTAACTCAAAATAATACTCCATGATTTGGAGGGGGCAGAAAAGGGAAGTATCTTTATATATTTGGGTCCCATTTAATTATTTTCTGTTTTTATGTGATGTTCAACTGCTCATGAAAGGGAAAATAACCCCAATGGTGGCCCTTTATTTTGAGGTGGGGAGAGGAGGAGACAGGGAGGGGTGGGGTTTCTAATTGGGGACTCAGCAGTGCTAGATTGGTCCCCTTGTACTCACGTAGGTTGGGTGCGGGACCCACCTCATGGGGGGCACCCTCATACGTGGGTGCATAGGAATCCTGTATTCTCTGCATTTTTTTTAGGGATTACATGCAACAGGGCTACTCACCTGTGATTTAAACATTGAGGATTACAGTTCAGTTGATGTACGAGACAACTTTGATGTCCATGAAATGCTTAGATGCAGAAAGTTTTGAAAAAGGTGTCCTTTGATTTTCTCAATTTTCTGAATGTTTGAATTCATTTTAAAAAAATATGGTGATTCCCCTCAATTCGTGGGATCCAGCACATAGCAAGTGGAAATAATTTCCAAAGGAGTTCATTCATGCTGGAATTTTATTTTTATTTTTTTCCTTATAAAATAAAGTTCAAAATCAACTCAATAATAATAGTTGGAAGAACGATGAGGATATATTCCAAGTGGTGTAGTTTTGTATCTTATCTGTCAAAGTATCTTCTGAAAATCATTTTCCTGAAAGTGGCAACCTCAGTTCCATAGGCCCGACTCTGATTTTTTAGTCCTTTTAAGAGGCTGACTTAAGATAACTATAATCAAAGTTTCCATCCCTGGTTATGTTGGTAATGCAGGATCACCATTTTTCTCTGTTGCAACGTGAGACCGAAAAACTTCAGACTGATATAGAGAAAATGCGCAGTGAATTGAGGTCCGGTTTATAGAGCTACTATACTATCTGGTACTCTACATGGATTAGTGTTTGATTCTATTACGATCTTCACAAGGCAAAGATATTGATTGTGATGCAGGTATGAAGTTGACAAAATCACTGCTGGGCAACGATTGGATTTGAATCTTGAAAAGGGGTAAGGATAGTGAAGTACACAGTTCTTATATAATTTCTGTTTCAGTTTAATTGTCCCTGCTACCCTCATAATCATATTCCTATTGTTCACCATAAGTGCAGGAGGATACGTGATGAGCTAGCAAAACAGAATTCAGAAACCACTTACCTCACTAACAAACTTGATCGGGTGAGCGTTAGAGTTTGATTGAGAAATGGTCTTGTTTGTTGTTAGAGTCAGGAGGATATTATTGTTTGTTGTTATTTTGTTTATTTGTGTTGTTTCAATCTCAGGAAATTCATGCATTAAGAGCCCAGTTGGAAGCATCAAAATATGAGGTGATAAAATACTGCATAGGTTCTCTGGTTTCTATCTCTGCTTTCGGTCTTGCTGTACTCCGCCTCATGATGTAAGCGCGATGCCTTGCAAACTAACTGTGATATTATAACTCAAAACAGGAAAAAAAAAATTAATGTTCATTTTTTTAATGTTACTGAAAACAGAAAAGAAAAGAAAAGAAAATTTTAATTACAATGCCAGTGTGGCTGAAATAAAGCATTTCCAGTATGTTTTTGATTGTCGTGTCTGCCATTTTGGAACAAGGAAAATAAAAATTAAAATCATACAAAATGCAATCTTGCATTGTTAGCGGGTTCACACGTTGAAGAGGAAAAATACATGTAATTTGTGCAGTCAAATCTTTCTGCTGTCAGGTCCTTTGAAAAAGAAGCAACACAAACCAGAATAGCTAGATTGTCAAAACTCGTTTAATTTTTGGTACCGCTGTTGTAATCAAGTGGAACCCATCAAAAGGTGGCCATTATGGTTTTCAACTTTTCATACTGTGTGCTAGAATTAAGAATTAGGTGCGAGGGAAATGTGAAAAGAGAGAAACAGAAGTCAGTCTGAACCTGTATCTTTTGAGCAGTTTAGGGGGAACGGAAAGCAGCAATAATTGGAAGAACAGAATTGAAAGCTGTTACATGTACTTTCTAGATTGTTATGAAATCCTGAACCACCTAATAATGTAGAGTAGCTAGTTGGTCACAGTGCCAGAAAGGCCATTAATATTATTTTTTTTTGGTGGTATCCTCACACCCATTATGGGTGTGGGACTGATCCTATTTCGGGACGCGCGCACCCATTATGGGTGTGGGACTGATCCTATTTCGGGATGCGCGCAGTATGGTATGTTCCTCCTAACAAGTGCAACTCTAAGATTTCGAACTCAGGACCGCCTGGAATGCCTTGGTACTCTCAATCTGCTTCCATCAAGCCAACTCCTTGTTGGTAAAAGGCCATTAATATTCTTATTATCAGGATGGGACAGTCCTCTACTTTCACCTAACTATGTGGGCTCCTATGGTTTATTGGGTGAGGCTAATCCTATCCCTTTTCTTAGCCCCTCTCCTTAAACATTTTGAGCCTAAAACTAAACAGAAATGATATTGAGCCGGAAATTAGCACCGGAAATTAGCACCGGAAAGAGGTGGCAATGTTTGTTTATTAATTTTCAAAACATCAGCCCAAGGTCCTCTGCAAACACTGTCTCATGTCAGGAAAAATCATTTCTGTTTTGAGTTTGCATGGAGACAGCAGCAGCCTCTTTTCATCTCCTCTATATATGCATGTATAATATTATTAATTATTAATTGATTTTCAGTACGTTTCTCAACTTTCTCTCTCCTCCCTTTCCTGTTTAAAAGAAAACCTCTCTATCTTTCTTCCATCATTCTCTAATATTTGTATCTTAAATTTCTGCCTATGTTACTAACTGAATATTAAAAAAAAAAAAAAAAAAAAAGATAACATATGCCCCTGTTGAAAACATATGCCAAATTTCAAATATTTCGAAACGGCATATAAATGCCAAAATTAACTTACTTTCAACTTTAAATGACAAATAGAAACCCTGTTTCAACTAAATGCCAAGTGTCAAAAATTGGAAAAAATTTTCGACCCTCCTTAAATGCCCACTAAATGCCCCTGTTGAAAACATATGCCAAATTTCAAATATTTCCAAACGGCATATAAATGCCAATATTAACTTACTTTCAACTTTAAATGACAAATAGAAACCCTGTTTCAACTAAATGCCAAGTGTCAAAAATTGGAAAAAAATTTCGACCCTCCTTAAATGCCCACTAAATGCCCCTGTTGAAAACATATGCCAAATTTCAAATATTTCGAAACGGCATATAAATGCCAAAATGAACTTACAGGGAAGACACATGCAGTTATGGCTAATATATCCAGCTGGTTTCCATCTTAATTATTTTCCTAGCCTAAGTTGTGTTGGTGATTAAATTAAGATAATATTTTGGCACCAATTTTTCTGAGTTAATTGGAGGCTCATGGTATATAGGGTGCTTAATTATATAGTTCTTGGACCTAATGGATATCAAGCACTGTATTTTTCAGAAATTTTGAGGACTGATATATAGGAAAAGATCATCTTAGCTATAGCTGAATGGAGCTTTTGTTACTGGAGAGCTTCCTGTGGGGTTTAAATGATATGCTATATAAGGTGATAAGTGATTGCTAAAACTCTTCTTTTATATATATATATATATACTTGATCCATTAAGGTTTAGAATTAAAGGTTCACTCACCGTTTCTCACACAGCTGATCGATAGTATTTTGAAAAAATAGCCATTGGATTAGATAATCTTCTTATATATGTTATGCCTGTAAAAAATTAATGTGATTCAATAATCGGTTTTCAAAATACAGTCCGTGAAACACTCTAACAGTATTTATAATTAGATGTAACAATTGTTTAATAGTATGTATTTTTAAAACCAACAACTGTGATTTTTGGCAAACATGACATACATTAAAAGATTATCTAATCCAACGGTCGGTTTTTCAAAATACCAATCCCAGTGAAAAAATGAACCTTAAATTATAAGCTTAAGGTCGGCACTTTAATGTATCCTCAATATATATATATACACACAGAGGTGCTAATATAAGGTACACCTGATGCAACTTGCATCGGGTGCCCTCCTCTACGGCCACCTGTGATGAAAATTTTTAAAAACTGACCGTTGGATTAGATACCCCTATAATGTATGTGATGTCTGACAAAAATCACAGTAATCCAACGGTTGGTTTTTGAGAAAATTGACCGCTAAAAAACTATGACTTTTTTGTTTTTTAAAATGTTATCATTTTTTAACAGTCAGTTTTCTCATAAACCAACCGTTGGATCACTGCGATTTTTGACAGACATGACATACATTATAGGAGTATTTAATCCAACGGCCAATTTTTAAAAATTTTCCATCACAGGTGACTATAGAGGAGGGCATTTGTTGCATCTTGCATTAGGTGCACCTTATAAGAGCGCCTATATATATATATATATATATTAATTAGACCTTTGATGCAAAAGTTAGTTGATCGGTGCTGGTGATGATGAATGATAGGTGGTGGATGGCCGCGGTGATTAAGCCCCATGTCTCTACATTCTATATGGAGCACATCACAAATATTTCTGAGGCCTTACAACCAATCACGTGAGGTTCTTTCTCCCATCTCTCTCTCTCTCTCTCTCTCTCTCCCATTTTTCTGCCGTGACACTGTGGGTTTGCAGAGGACATTGGGGCTGCTGTGGTGTAAATCAATAAACAAACATTGCCATTAAATTTTCCTGACATGAGACAGTGTTTGCAGAGGACCTTGGGCTGATGTTTTGAAAATTAATAAACAAACATTGCCACCTCTTTCCGGTGCTAATTTCCGGTGCTAATTTCCGGCTCAATATCATTTCTGAAAACCAAAACTCAAGACTTATACTTGCACAATTATAAGTTCTAAACATAGTAAGGTTTTTAAACCTGTCTGAAGATCAACTCAATTGGAAGCCTGTAAGTAAATTAGAGACTTATTTCATTGATTTTTACAACAACCAACTTTGTTCGTCTGCAACCTTACAAGATTCAATATCAACCCAACAAAGTTGGCTCATTTATAAACTATAATACAATAAAGATGTTTTAACTTTTCTCTCTCTCTCTCTCTCTCTCTCTCTCTCTCTCTCTCTATATATATATATATATATATATATATATTTGTTAGCATTTTGAATTCTTAGAAATATTTTTAATATATGTTAAATAGATGAGTACTAAGGTTTTTTTATTCTTTTTTGGTACCCGATAAGTATTGAGTTGAACAATTAATAAAATAAATATGTTAAAACTGTTGAGCCACGTAGACGAGTAGATCCCAATTGGGGGCAGGTATGAACCGTTCGAAATTCAACCCCCGAACCCAAAGCGAGCAATAGTCAACCGGAGGTGGCTGCTGGAAAAGGGTGGATTGACATAGACAAAGTAGAAGACAAATCTATTCCCTTAATAAAAAGGAATAAGGTCTATTGATCAATATTTATTGGCAAATTAAATTACCCTTTTACCCTAAATAAAGTTAAATTACCATTTTATCCTAGTTAAATTACTGTTTTACCTCCAAATAAAAATAAATTACCGTATTATCCCAAACACATAAGGCATATTAAGAGTTCAACTTCGTCTTATGGGCATTTTCCTTTACTTAAAAATATATCACTAAAATGGAATAAGCAAACTACAAGTCTTATTATATACGTGTCTTATCCTAATATTATGAGAAAAAGAGATTCCTATTCCCTACCATCCAAAATTTTAAGTTTATGAGTGAAGATAGAGTAAAAGCGATTGTTGATGGGTTGATAGCGGGGGTTGAGTTGGCAAAAAAAGAAAAAAAATATCACACCTCATCACCTCACATTATTTATCTTAAACAATATCATTATGAAAGTGAAAGAAATTGAGAGAAGATAGTCCTCACGTCCTCTTCAGCACACCGCATGCCTAAACCCCATCTCTCTCTCTCTCTCTCTCTTTCAAAAACATTTTATAAAATAGTGAAATACTATAAGGATAGTAGTGAAATTCAAAGTGCGCTTAGTTTTGGCTTGCCGAAAGGACCCTTTTTATGTCTCCTTTCTTATAAGCAAGAAAAGGATGGGGTACGGGTACGGGTAAGGGTACCATCGAATTAAAAGAAAAATACAGAGATGGGCATAACATTAATGTTGATAATTAAAGACAACTTGTTTCTTGCATGTTTCGAATTTTTTATAGTTTTTTTAATAGTTAATATCTTATTTGGCATAAAAGCCCGTCAATGGCATGTATTTTCATGCTTAGAGGTGAGATTTCGAATTTAAGCACATGAAAGCGGATTGCTACCCATTTATTAATATTAAAGAGATTCGGGTTAAGTTGGCTTAAAATAAAATTTTAAAAAAAAGTCCTTCTATTTTTGGAATCATCCATTCAACCTTTCGATTTGTATATAACTAGATTTTGGGGTACATGTGGTGCATGTGCAAAGTATTATTATTATTATTATTATTATTATTTGTTAAAGGATTCCTAAAAACATAAAGAAAATGTTGGAGGAAGTTCATTTTGGAATTTTGAGTTTTAAGAGCATCTCCAATTACAGAATTCATATTTTGAGACCCAAATCCATTTTTTTGTATATATAGGTACAATGAAAATGGATAGTCGTTTAACTAAAGGTGCTCTAATGGTTTACTATCCATTTTTTTTACTTTTTCTATCTCTCTTTTTCCCTAAACCAAGAACAAGTTTCCATGCACTTTTACGTGTCTTGGAGAAAAATGGATCCATTCAAAACTTGATTTATCTAATTTGAATCAAGTTTTGCATCTTATGCATTTTGCTTCCACTTTTTGATGCATTTATGGAGGACAATTGGAGATGCTCTAAAAAAATGTAATTATAAGAGAGAAAGAGAGTCTCTCTCTGGGTCCATTTGCATTAAATTTTCTTAAAATTATTTTTGGATTTTAAATTTGCACTTGATAGAAGAAACGATGGATATATTTTTTTTTATATGACTTGAGGGAGATAGGATGGTTGACAAAATTTTCATACTAAATGTGATTTTGGCAAAAATTAGGGATTTCTAACTTTTACCACGATCACTTTTTGTATGAAAATTTTGATACGTGAAGACATGATTTGAACATAATTCTTAAAAAAAATGCAAAGAGATAGTTCTCCAAAAACTAATTTTAAAAAAACAAACACAAATAGGGCCTAAATCTTTCTCAACTACACAAAGTTGTGGATGCTAAGCCATCCACAATCATCTGTCTACCGACCTTTCTCAACTACACAAAGTTGTGGATGCTAAGCCATCCACAATCATCTGTCTACCGACCCATTAGGACCTTAAAGACATGCCGGCCAGCTGGTGCTACCTTGTCAACTTGCTTCGTCCCAAACAGGCATAGGATATACTTGTTTTTAAAAAAACAAACACAAATGGGGCCTAAATCGCTGACAAGCTTTAAGTAGCAACCAAAATGGTTATTGGCTTGACGATGGTACTGAAGGAAGAAGATAATATATTATACTTGATTTTTCTACTGTTGCATTGGCTTTCCCTGGAAATCACCAATCATAACATAACTAAATAGTGAAAATATCGCCCAGCGCGCCTGGAGGTAAAAAAAAAACTACCGACCTTGACGACTGTACGTAGGCTTATCAGCGAGGCAGACCACTGTTCTCATTCTCGTGCATGGAGCACTCATAACTCATTGCTGACTGTAGGCTTCTCCTCAGAAAGTCTTAGACTGCGACTATTAACTCGTGCATTTTGTTAACTAATTGTATGAGAGATATATATACATATATGAATGATCAAAGTCATGCAGCGTATCCTTATATAAGCTTACATCATCACGAAGGATCATAAATAATTGTGTGCTGTATATTATGAAAAACTGACCATTGGATTAGATATTGCACTTATGCATGTTATGTTTGCCAAAAATCACTGTGATCCAACGGTAAGTTTTTCAAAATATCACTGAAAAATTGTGACAGTTTTCAGCGGTTACAATTTTCCATAGCTATATTTTGAAATTCTGACATTAGATTACTGTGATTTTTGGCATACATAACATTTATAAGTACAATATCTTATCCAACGGTCAGTTTTTCAAAATATGCATCACACAATTATCTATGATCTTAGCACCTAACTTTTACTAACTTGTTTTCATAATTAATAAAAGAATATTACTTAGTACGGACTACGGACTACGGAGTATCAGTCTCATTGAAGTAATTAAGTCCCGGTAAGGGTGAGCCAAATAATTGAAGTCCTAACATTCATTATTACAAAAAGTCGTTAATTTTAAAATTTGAACTTGTGAATTTGTGATTGTCTTTGTAATTATAATGAACAAAAAGAAAATATTTACTCATAGCATTTGATTTTAGGTAGCGCTTGAATGTTTGGTCGTACAAGCAAATTGAGAGAAAGTGACAGGGAACTAATTGGACCATAAGATTTAGACTCTTATTTCTAGATAGCATTTGAATATTTGATCTGATCTTCTGTTCCTATTCTTTGCTCAATTTCTGCTCTCCACTTATAAAAGTCCACATTAAAAAATTGAAATACTTGATAAAAGGTGAATTTTTCAAGTTGGATTTTGACGAGAAAGACCAAAAATAAGGACAAAGGATCTCTATACGTACTTGGTTTTGAAACGAAATGAGGATCCTCTGCTTGGGTTCGCTTGGTCGCCTGGGTGATGTGTTATGATCCGGATGATTTACACATCACCCAAGTGAAAAGTAGAGCATCCAGATCATGACACATCGCCCGAACATATCCAAGGCCAAGCAGAGGATCCAGACTCTTTGAGACGAGAACCTTCAACTCTTAAACTAGTTTAGTAGCATATTGGTGATAGGTTTAACAATGGTTTATGTGTGATTTAAGAGCCTAATCACCAATTAGCCTTGAAAAATTATATATATATATATAAGAAGAAGATCAGAGAATCTGATTAATATGAACATTTTTTCCATTAATCCAAATGAAAATATCTTTGATAAAGTTTTTATTTTGAGTGTTTGTAGAAAGAGAGAGAGAAAATAACAACACAAATCTCAACATACAACAATTGAAAAGCGAGTTCTTTTTATCCACAGAGGAAGAGAAATTCAATTTCTCCCTTGTTTCCTTCTTATCTCCTTTCTGTTATTTCTTGTTTTTCTTCCTCCCCCCTCCAATATAAAACCAAAAATCCATGCATTCACCTGTTATTTCTCCTTTCTGTTATCTAAGCAGCTGCTCGCCTCTCTCTCTCACAATCTCGATCAATAGAGAGGACACAGGAGACGCGGACTCGGAACGGCGGAGAGTCGAATCGCTCTTGGAGCGGTGAGTCCAAACACATCATTCATATCGAGTTCACTCGGTTTCATCCCATCCGGCAATTCCCAAGTGAAACAGTGAAGGAGATGAGCCACAGACAAGTCAAGCGCGTAAAGACCCAATTGCATACCGGGGCAAGATCTCCGACCCGACCCGAAGGGAATGAACTCAAAATTACTGCCTTTGAAATCGGGCACTCCATCTTTGAGAAACCGTGAAGGCTTAAACGTGTCAGGCTCATCCCACGAGTCCTTGTCTCTCCCAATAGCAAACGCGTTAACCATGACGCGTGATCTTGCTGGAATGAAGTATCCGGCCACTTCAGTATCTTCGGAAGTCTCGTGGAGGAGAAGGGGAATCGGAGGGTGGAGACGGAGCGTCTCTTTTAACGCGCATTTGAGGAACGTGAGCTTCTCGAAATCGCTCTCTTCGACTCTCCGGTGAAGACCAACGACGTCGGCGAGTTCTTGTTGAACTCTTTTCAGATCTTCAGGACTTTTCATCAGCTCCGTCATCGCCCACTCTATTGCAGACGCCACCGTTTCGGTTCCGCCAAACATGACGTCCTTCAAGATTTACCAAAAAAAAACCCATGATTAATAATTTATGTTCGGAGAAAATTAATAATAATAATTTATGTTCACAGAGACGGCTCAAAATTCCGTCCTAGGAATAACTTATAAAGATTTTATTTATTTATTTATTTTTTTTTTATCCAAAGCAAAGAAATTGCATTGGTTGGATGATTTTTGTAAGGAATATACATGCATATACAGTAGTAGGACTGTTTGGTAAAGGCAAAAATATGGTAGTAAAGTATTTAAAAAATAATAAAAAATTAGTAAAAAAATTCATTGAACTTCTGATCGAGTTATACGATAAGAGGGACTCCTGTCCATATTTCTGGTATAATCACCTAGAGACTTTACCATCAGACATAAGTATGACTATTTTTAATATTATTATTATTTAGTAAATTTATTTTTATTTAAATTTTTTAATTTTATATAAATAGTAAGGTATATATATAGCTTTTTAAAGCAAACTATAAATATTTTTTAGGATACATGCTTTGTAGCATATGCTTAATTAAGGTAGATATCCAAGTAGGTGCATGGATAGCCATTTATTTTGTTGATACTAATTAAGGATTAAAGTAGATTTGGTTTATTTAAAAAGTAAATAAGAATTAGAGAGTTGACCTATCCTAGCTAATTCACTTCTCATTTTCTTTTTTTAAAGATTACCAAACAAGCCCTTAGGATGACACAGAAATGATATTTTCCTTACTTACCATGATGATAGCTTTGATATTATCTCTAGTGAGTCTGAGAGCGTTTTGAAGATCCTCCGACTCATTTACTTTCGCTTCATCACTGTAAAAAGCAAGCAAATCATCCACCATATCAGTATCAACATCATCAGATCCACCACCACCGCTACTCGCCATCTTCTTCTGCATGTGATCATCAATAATCGAATCAATGAACGCATCAAGTGATTTCCTCGCCTTAGCACATCTACCTTCGAGTCCTTGAGGATCAGCCCAGCTAAGCCAAGGAATAAAATCAGCAATATTAAAAGCACCAAACAACTTGGAAAACTCCTGCAATATTGACACAAACTCATCCTGGCCCTCATGTGAACTAGACCCAAAAGCAGCCCTATAAGTTATATTTCTAGTGAGAGCAAAAACCAACTCCCCAATATTAACAACCGATCCAATATTCGAAGCCACTTGTCGGACCGTCGAGTCAACCTCATCTCGAACCGATTCCCACGACTCCGCCCGTTTTCGGCTAAAAAGTTTCATGACACACAGTTTTCGCATCTGACGCCAAAACGGGCCGTAGTGAGCAAAAGCCATGTCGGCTCGGTCGTAGGTGAGGTAACTGATGGCTATTGTGGCCGGCCGGTTCGAGAAGATGTTGTCTTGAACTTGAAGGACTTGGCGAGCTATATCGGGTGTTGAAACAGCCACCATGTGTAAGAATCCCATTCTTAGATGACATATGCCGCCGTATTGTTTGGCGAGTTTGGCGAGTCCTCGGTGTGTGAGTTGATCCATTAAGTTCATGTTTCCGATCAACGGCATCCCTTTTGGTCCCGGTGGGTAAGGGGGTCTCCGGCGAAGGCGGGATAATAAACCCACTAGGAATAATAGAGGTATAATGAAGAGAAGTGTCATGGGTAGTGGTTGTAAGCCTTGTAGAAGAGAATCCATGGCTTCTCTCTCTCTCTCTCTCTCTCTCTCTCTCTCTAACTCTGCAACTGTATGTGTTGCTAAGTTTCGGTGGATATTATGGGGCCTTATATACAGGTTTCGTGTACTTCCTGTAGACACGAACTGCACGAGACGGGGGTTGGATACTATAATTTATTTAAACCCCGTCTCTCTCTCTTTCTCTCTCCTTAGATTTGGTCTTCATTTCGTAAAATTTATTTTAGGTAAACTATACAGGGGTATATAAAATATAGAATTATGTTCTCTTAGATGATAAAACCGGGAGGACCACTTTGGGAGATAAAATTAAGTCATATATGGGTTTTCAGTGATTCACACTATTGACTGAAATTTTTTCGGATAAACTAACGGTTGGATTACTGTGATTTTTAACATACATGACATATTTAAGTATAACATCTAATCCAACGGCCAATTTTTTAAAATATTTATTTATAATTATTTATTATTTTCATACTTACATAAACTTATATAAACAAATGCTGACTTGATAATTTCTGCATAAGTGCATATACACACACTCTATCCATTACATACACACTATCCATTACTCGTATATGTACTCCTGTATACGTTTCATTCTTTTATGGAAACTCTGTTGAAAAGTCTGAGGAGGTGTCAATGTGGATTGGTTCCCACCCAAGAAAGTCATATTTTATTTATTTTTATTTTTGTATCTCTTATGACTTTAACTTATTTCAACTAATGTTTGGTTATCCCATCAAAATTAAATTATTTCATTATAATTTTGCAATAGTACGTTTGAAAAACAAATGTCATCATCACAAATTATAGACTGCAAAAATTGTGATCGCTGAAAACTGTCACAGTTTTTCTCAGTGAAATTTCTGATAAACTAATCGTTGGATTACTGTAATTTTTGACATACATGACATATTTAAGTTTAGTATCTAATCCAATCGTCAGTTTTTTGAAATATTTGTCTATAATTATTTATTATTTTCATACTTGCATAAACTTATATAAACAAATGCTAACTTGATCATTTCTGCATATACACATACACACTATCCATTACTCGTATATGTACTCCTATATACGTTTCATTCTTTTATGGAAACTCTATTGAAAAGTTTGAGGAGGTGTCAATGTGGATTGGTTCCCACCCAAGAAAGTCATATTTTACATTTTTTTTTCTCTTACTTATGACTCTAACTTATTTCAACTAATGTTTGGTTATCCCATCAAATTAAATTATTTCATTATAATTTTGTAATAGTACATTTGAAAAACAAATGTCATCATCACAAACATCACATTTTATTCAAAAATAACAATAGGATCTTACTTATATTCTAATTCAACACTTGATATTGATCCGTTTTCATGTGCTTGAGGTAAAAAATAAATAAATTAATTTCTAAAATACAAGACAATTTTTTTAAATTTTTTAAAAGGAATCAATTAATGAAGTTCTAAACTTCATCTAATATATTCAATTATGGTAGTACATTATTCTTATTTTTTTTAAATGGTGATCGAATGTAGACATTTCGAACTATAGACTGCAAAAACCGTGACCGCTAAAAACAGTCATAATTTTATCACTGACATTTTTGAGAAACCAATCGTTGGATCACTATGATTTTTTGCATCCATAATATACTTAAGTATAGTATCCAATCCAATTGTTAGTTTTTTGAAACATATATCTATAACTATTTACTATTTTTATTCTTACATGAACTTATATAAGCATATGCTGACTTGATCATTTCTGTATATACACATACACACTATCCATTACTCCCATATTCTATTTCTATACGTTTCTTTTTTTATGGAAACTCTGTTGAAATTAAAGCTTGAGGAGGTGTCAATGTGGAGTGGTTCCCACCCAAGAAAGTCATATTTTACTTTTTTATCTCTTATGACTTTAACTTATTACAGCTAATTTGGCCTGTTTGGTTATCCCATCAAAATTAAATTATTTCATTATAATTTTGTAATGGTACGTTTGAAAAACAAATGTCATCATCACAGACAGCACATTTTTTTAATAAATAAAATAGGATCTTACTTTTTTTTCTAAAATACAAGACAAAAGTTTTAAAAAGGAATCAATTAATGAAGTTCTGAACTTCATCTAATACAGTTGATTATGATAGTACATTATTCCTATTTTTTAAATGATCTCATTCAGAATCAAGATGTAAATTGAGTCATTCAATTTTTATGAGACAACAAAACGAACCCTTAATTTCTACCATGCATTTAGGATGAACCAGGGTTTCAGAGCAACTATGGGGAATTTTTTTTTGTTTTGAGCTCTCAAAATTGTACAATGTAAAGGAAAATAGAGATTAAATTCAAAACAGTCTCTACTTAACAGAACTTCTAATATCAGTACAGCATTAGGTGCCCTCTTGTAGAGCCACTTGCAATAAATTTTTTGAAAAACTGACCGTTGAATTAGATACTTCTATAATGTCTGTCATGTCTGCCAAAAATCATAGTAATCCAACAATTGTTTTTGGAGAAATGTAACTTTGAAAAACTGTGACTTTTTTATTCTTAAAAATGTTATCATTTTTTAGCAATCAATTTTCTCATAAACCAACCGTTGGATCACTGTAATTTTTGGCAGGCATGACATACATTATAGAGTTATCTTCCAACGGTCAGTTTTCCAAAATTTACATTGCAAGTAGTTTTATAAAAGAGCACATGATGCATCAGGTGCACCTGACCATAGCACCTCTACTTTACTTAAAGTATGTAAGTTTTTTAACAAAAAATAAAAAAGCCTCGAGTATATATATATACAGAGTTGCTATTATCGGGTCGACTTCACGTAATTTTTTGGTTGGTCATCTCCATATGGGCAAATTTAGATGTGATTTTGTAAGATCGACCGTTGGATTAGATACCTTTTTTTCTGTATGTCATGCCTGAAAAAAATCATAGTAATCCGACGGTTGGTCTATAAAACAACTGACTGTAAAAATATAGTGATATTTTGAAGAACAAATAAGTTACATATTTTCACAATGACATTTTTAAAAAATCAACCATTGGATCACTATGATTTTTTTACAGGCATGACATACAGAAGAGGTGTATCTAATTCAAAGGTTAATTTTATAAAATCTCATATGAAACTAGCCATATAAAGATGAGCTGATGCAATTTTGCATCAAGTGGACCTGATAATAACATTTCTGTACACATATATATTGCTACTGCAGATTCCATCTCACTTCCATGCTATTTTGTGCAAATTTTAAAGCTTGCATGGGAATTGCTCATAAGAGAATTGCTTTTTCCATTAGAATCTCCTCCGTCCATTCATTTAATCCTACTACTTGTTTCTATAATTCATGTACAATAAAGTGATTCATTATGATTGGTTTGGTCGTTCAAATATATATATATATATCACTACATTTTTTTCAATGAATTAATTTTTAAACACCCTTTAAATACCTCTATTTTTAGTTTTTGATTTCGTTTCTGATGATCTCTAGCTACCATCTTCTTGAATTTTCTGGTTCATAATAATGGGAAAAAAAATGTAAAATAAAATAAAATAATTCAATTTTCAAGGATTACCAAACATACCCTTGCTTAATCCAACAATGTCATTAATGAAAATAATTTATCATACGTTGATTTTATAGCAAAGATAGACTAGCCATTACGTTACTTATGGCACACAAATCAACTCAACAAATTCTCAATTCCCATGCAAATAACGTCAGCATCACGTATGAGAAGATATTTTGCCATTGAATTGAACTCTATTTTGGACCATATTGTTGGAATAGATCCATTTTACATTAATGGTTCCAGAAAAAGGATGGTCCAAATTCAAATTTAATAAGAGTAACATACATTCCAAAAACCATGGACACAAATATTATTTCATCCACCACCATTTTTACCTGCATTATTCAATTTTATTTTTTATTTATTTATTTATTTTTTAAAAAACCCTTTAAATCTGACTTTTTTTATTTATTTATTAAATTTAGCTAGCTAGCTACCTACCAACAATGATTTCTTTAATTTCTTTTCCATGTTTTTTTTTTTTAATAAAAAAAAAATAAAAATATATCAACCATTCTACATGTACCACGTGTTAATTAATTCCATGTCGGTCCTCAAGATCTTTCATAAATGAAAGGTGAGAGATTTGATGCTGTACCCTATTAATATAGCCTGAGAGTCATTGTCTTTGGTTAGACATTAGAACCATTGACGGTTTCATCTCACCATTTTGTTTTTCAAAAATAGTTTTTGTTTTAGCAAAACAAAATCATGATTTTCATTTCATTATGAATATGTAGAAACTACAATTAATTCAAAATGATTATTCTTAATATTTAAGATAGGATTTAGGGTCGCTGTTATCTAGCGTGATGCATCGTCACAATATCGTCATACTGATTTTTATTAATTATTTTAAGAATTTTATAATTGTTGAGGGTGGGGGCTTGGAGGGGGTGATTTTTAATTTTTCAAACCTTGTTTATTGCTTTTGGAAAGAGACAGTTTCAACGAAATGAAGGGCATAGGGTCTAATTGAGGATGGCACATATGCGTCACATACAATGAGGTTTTTCCATACGTGACTTCATTGCTTAAAATATAAAAATAAATAAATTAAATAATTAAATATTCCAATGCAGCTGGGATTACCCAGTGGCATTGAACTGCCGGTGGGATTGCACCATCATTTCTTCATTTCTTTTAAAACATAAAATAAAATCAAAAAGTCATTGAATTTAAGACTATATATATATATATATATATATATATATATACGGTTCCGATCCTGTTAGGACGTCCTTACGCTCGTTATCGTAAGGACGTCCATTATGGAAGCCATAGGAATGATATTCTGAAAAATCGACCGTTGGATTAAATAATCTTCTTATGAATGTCACGTCTGCCAAAAATCACAGTGATCTGATAATCGGTTTTCAAAAAATAAAGTCCGTAAAACACTTTGACAGTATTTACCGTTAGATGCTGTCAAAGTTGTTTAAATGACTGTATTTTAAAAACCAACCGTTCGATCGCTGTGATTTATGGCAGACATGACATATATATATATATATATAGAAGTATTCTAGTCAAAGGAAAGAATACAAGCCCTTGAATTCTCATTCACTTAATAGATGATTCATGTCAAGATTCCAATTTAAGGGCTTGTGTTCTTAGCTAATTTTAGTTAAAGTCAGGTACTCTTACTAGTATATTTTTCTATATATATATATATATATACGGTTCCGATCTTGTAAGGACGTTCTTACGCTCTTATTGTAAGGACGTCTTCACTGGGAGAGATATTTTTGAAAAATTGACCGTTGGATCTGATAATGTTTATATATATATATATATATATATATATAGGGATTGATTTTCAATTTTTATTTATTTATTATGTTAAAAAGCTACTTAAATCTAATGATTTAAAATGCTTATGTAAAAAGCTCATGAGTATATAACTTTTATAATACTCTAGAAATTTCGAATACGAAATTTCGGTCTATAGAGATGCGATCCAATCAAGTTAGAGTAAATAGATGGAAATTCGGAATTGACCGTGATTGGACGGAATTGCTAGTAGAATTTCAAGTTAGAATAAAATCATTGTCAGAAGATTACCAGCTTTTTAAGCAGCCGGACCAGATTTGCTGGGGGCTTCAAGAGTCCCTGTTAAACGATATAAACCTGGTGTTAGGAAGCAAGAATGGTCCAAATTTTTAAGTAAAGTGTAAAGGACTCAAATTTAGCGGTCCAAATCTAGCTCCAGTCCTAATGATGCTGAACTTTCCTGGCCTGCCGACCAACCAGAAAATAAAAGAAAACGAAAGAAAAAAAAACACGTATTTTATTTTCGCATGCAATCTTAGAAATGTTCCTTTTAATTTGAACCTTAATCACGTGATCATGTCATTCAATGGGTAAATTATTGATATGTTTGCTTTTACTGAAAGTGTACGTGAAAGATAATTTTAGATACAACTTGAAAGCACCTCGTAATTAAGATTAGAAATGATTTCTTTTTTCAGTAGATTAAATGTTTAAACAGATTAATCAAAACATGTGGGTTACAAGCTAGTAATATTTTGAATTATGATTGAGCTGATGGAGTTAATAATAATATTGTTAATTAATTACCATATTTATATGTGAGTTGATGGAGAGACTCGCATTAATCTAGTTCATCAATTTTGAGTTCAACGATATTACTGCCATATGGATCAAAATTTTAATAATTTTTCTTATATCAAATCAGCATAAATCGTTGCCATATTATGTCACTTCATTTATACATCAACGTACCACCGAATCATTTGATAAAAGAGACATAATTAAAATTTCTTCATTTATTTTTTTTTAATAGATAAAAACTTACTCTTATCCTAAATATACACTAATATTAAAAAAAAAAAAAAAATGAGTATCAATGTATCTTTACGTGCCGTGCACTCAAATCTAAATTTCTCTCACAAATATAAGAATATACGTCACTGGACCAACAAAAATCATGAGTTAATAATTTTCTTTATATATATATATATTGAAGGAAGATATATATAATAAAAAAGTGAGGGTAAAACTCAGCATTTTCTTTTACTTAGCCAATTAGAGATGGACGTGAAAGCCATAACACCATAGTATGTGGATTGTGGCGGGTAAGTATATCAAATTCTATATTGAATGTAAGCACCACCAACCCTTAGGCATCAAAACAACCTATGTGATTGTGCCACCAAGACATATTAAACACACAATGTATTCACATGTGAGTCGCGCGTGACTACTTTTTATTTATTTATTTATTTTATTTTATTTTATTGGCTTTGTCTGCCTCGATCACCTGATCGATTTGTTTTTCTTCTTGTTCATCATCTTCTTTTTTTAATGTTTTTACTGCTAATCATATTAATTAAGTAATGTAATACGGCTAATAAATTCTTATGTACGTGAGTAGGTGATCAGATGTGATAATGTAATTTTGTTGTCTTTGTCTGCCTCGATCACCTGATCGATTTGTTTTTCTTCTTGTTCATCATCTTCTTTTTCTAATGTTCTTACTGCTAATCATATTAATTAAATAATGTAATACGGCTAATAAATTCATATGTGAGTAGGTGATCATCGATTGCTTTTATTTTATTTCAATTATTTAATTTACTTTTTTATAAAGAATAATACTTGTCATTAAAAATTAAAAAAAAAATAGATTGAAAATCTAAGGACCTGTTTAGTAATTTTCATTTTCATTTTCAATAAAAATAGAAAACGGTCTAAAAAATAAGTTTACTTTTAAAAAATGAAAATTGTTTTCAAGAAAATGAATTTAATTTTTAAGAAAATGTGAAAACATCAAAAAAACCGTTTTTTGCATTTTCACGAAAATTGAAAACAATATTTATATCGTGGCAATGTTTATAAACAATAAAAAAATATATATATATGTAGACCAACTGTAAAACCAAAAAATAAAATAATAAAACATATAGAGATAATATATTTTTTAGATTTTGAAAACAGTTTTAATTTTTGCAAAGTAAACACATTTTCTAAATTTTGAAAACTGAAAATGAAAACTGTTTTTAATTTTTTTTTACAGAAAATAAAAATTGTAAAAATTTTCACGAAGTAAACAGGGCCTTAGAGATCTTATGGTATAAAATTAGGTCTCATGATATAAAACTCTAAACTCAATCATGTACTTTTGGATAAATTTAAAAAAAAAAAATAAAAAAGATTAATTTATTTTAGTATTTTCTTTGATTTGTTAAGATGTATTATAATAATACTTAATTGATCGATTTCAATTCACATGCCAATTGAGCACACAAATTGCATTGTAACAATGTTCACGCACCATCTTAGTCCCCGGGTGAAATAAAAATGAGATGATCAATTGAAAACCCACCAAAACACCAATGCCTTTATCCCAAAAGTACACAAGGAAAAGAAAGAAAAAGAAGTGAAAGAAGGAAAACTAGTGTAAATGCCACTAAAAAGAAAATGAACCCATTTCACTTTCATGTAGATGAAATGTCACAAATAATTTTCATGGGAGATTCTAATTTTCTTATAACCTATTGTTTATTTGAGATTTTAATTCTCATGAATTGTAAACTCTCGATAGTTTGAAATTTTTAGAATTAAATTATTATTGTTTAAATGGTAGTAGACTTTAAAAAATAATTTCTACTTAGATTGGTTGTGCCCTTTTGGATAAGCTTCTAACTACTTTTCGTTCTTTTTCTTTTAAAAGTAAAAAAGATAAAAATTTTGAATGTAAAAAATTTGATAGTTACTTTAAAAAGTTGAGATAGTAAGAAATTCTTACTTCCTCAACCTTTAAAACTAACTACCAAAATTTTGCACTATAAAAAATATAAAAAAAGACCCGTTTACCCATATGTCTTATTTAGTTATTTATAAGTTTTGTTTACCCAAAAATCAGTTTTAATAGGATACGCATCTGTTTGTCCTTTAATTTTGCAAAAACTGATAATTTTATTTTGGAAGTAGTTGGACTTTTGGGTAAAAAAAAAAAAAACTTACATTTGGACTTTTTGGTTAAGTAAAAAGATGGTGGGACTTCTGGGTAAAAAAGAACTCAAAGTAGGATTTTTTGATAATTTTCTCAAATTTCAATTTTTTTACTTTTAAAAGTATAAAAAGATGAAGTAAAAGCTTATCCAAACGCGCCCTTATTTATCATTAAAAAAAAAGTAACAAGATGCTGTAAGAAAAAAATATTTCAAAATTTCTTTCGGTGATGCAAACAAAATCTTTTATTATTATTATTATTATTATGAAAGAAAACTTTTACCTGCTCCCTATGAATATATATGGTCTAAAAAGGCAACTGTCGACCTATCAAATAAAAAATAATAAAAATATTAATTAATCCAAGATATTATTTCTTCCAAGGATAGTCTACATTAGTCTATTAGGCAAATGCATTAGGATATTTTATTTTATTAATTACACTTATCAGCAAATTGTCCAACAAAATAAAGAAAGGAATTGAAAAGGAACAAATTGAAATAAAAATGGGTTTCTTTCTTTATGAAGTAAAAGATTTGTAGAGAGTTGATTGCACGTTCAAAGAAATGGTCAATTCATGAAGCTGCTGCTCAAATCCAAAATTAACACACAACGTTTTATCAGATGTGAACGAAGGCGTCAAGTGTGTTGTCCCATGACCATTTCTTCGTTCACCAAGGCGCTAGCTAAAACAATAATTAATTAACGTGACATCGATTCATTGTGAGGTGTCAAAACTTGTCGATTGTAATTTGACAGCATTATAAGTGCTTCAAATGGACCGTCATCACATGACCATCGATCTTATCTGACCACTGTTCAATAATACCCCCATACGATTACCTGATTATCATAATGGATTCTTTAATCTTTCTCCCCCATTGAATAAGTAAGAGGGAGGTTTTAGACTTATAAAACTGTATGTTTCGGTATTTTTATTCAATTTATTAGGTTTTTAGGTCGGATCGATCTATCCCGTGACCAATTGTATCAGAGTAAACTTAACCTTTGATCCCGTGTCATGTCAAGCATCCATATTTAAGAGTGTCCATCCGTAGTAAATTCTTTTATTTAAAAGTTAGGTGAAACTTTTGATCATGTATGATGTCAAGCATCCATATTTAGGAATTAAATCCTTCTATCTAGAAGTTGTAGTTAGGTGAAACTTTTGATCTTGTGTAATGTCAAGTATCCATATTTAGGAGCATCCATATCAATCGGTAGTAACTCTTCCTATTTATAAGTTAGATGAATCGATAGACAGATTGCCAGAACATGATGACTATATTATGGATTCTGCTGGGAGAAAATATTAGGGATTCTTATCCCGTATTGAATAGACACTAAAAATGTATTTTGCTCATAAACGGATGCAGGATGCCATCTAATATACTATAATTTTAGATTAAAATGAAAAGAAAAACTGTCAGGATCCGAAAGTCAAATTTTTTATTATTATTTTATTATTATAAAAAGGACAATTTATGATTTAGGAACCATTAAAATTTATAGATTCTTTAAAAAAAGAAAAAGAAAATAAAAAACCGTAGCTGGATACCAAAAGTCAAAATAATAATAAAAAATTTAATGCAAATAGTATCACTATTTGCGGCGGTTTTGATTCATTCCACGTGTAGAGTTTCGCATCGGTACAAATCTACAATATCGAAGTTTTAATTCATTCACTTGAAAATGATTGAATTGTTCAAATTGATTTCAATTCGTTGACTTGGAAATGATTCGTTCTTTTAAATTTTTAATTGACGGTTTAATCAAAATAGACATGACAAAATCGGAAATCCGATCCTTTGAATCAAAGGGGAGGTCAGGCTTAGGATGTGATTATGCAATATTTCCCCCTCCCTTTTTTTTGTCCTTTTTCTTCCATAAAGAGAAAAAAGAAATAGAAAAATAGTTTTTTTCTTAGCCAAAAATTTATATCTTCTCCAAAATATATACAAAGTTAGTGTAAAAAAAAATCTGTCATTAAAAAAATTATATATATATAAAGGCTTAGGAATGTCAATGAGATAAGTTAAAAGGAATCCGTCCCACCTCTATTGAGAAATATTTGGGAAAAGGATTTGAAAACTCTATAGGATTTGAGAAAAAAAAAAAAAAAAAAAAAAAAACCTATAAGGTTTGGGAGAGAAATGGGATATGGCTTTCCCGTCCAATCCCGAATATCTATATAGTATATATGGGCCACATTCCCTTTACATTTTATTTTGACACCTATGTTTACACCTCGTTTTTAAAATACCATTTCAGGTATAATATTTTGAGAAATCGACCGTTAGATTATATACTTTTTTTTCTTATGTATGTCATGTAGGAAAAAAAAAATTGGAGTAGTTTTTTTAAAATATAATTGTGAAAAATTATTATATTTTTTTTTTATTAATTAAAAATATCATTGTTTTATATAATGATATTTCTTAAAATCCAACCGTTGGATCACTATGATTTTTAGCATATATGACATGCGTAAGAAAGTATTAATTGAATCTAATGGTCAGATTATCAAAATATTTATCATAAGTATTGTTTTGAAAATGATGTGTAAATAAAGGTGTCAAAATAAGGTTTATGGGAACGTGACCCATTATATATATAAAGAGTTATACTATTTTTTTTTTTTACGTTTATTCACAATATATAATATTTTAAGATTTTTTTTCTTTTCTCTTTTTTTTTTTACCTTGTTAATGTGTATAAATATATATGTATTCTAACTACAAAAACTTGTAATCGAAGATTGAAATTAAATATGTTGAGATTATGGTTAAAATTCATTCAAAAAAAGAACATTGTAATTTTATTTATTTTTTCGATGAGAAAACTTATCCCATTTTAAATTGGGAATGAAATGAATTTGGGAAAAGATTTTCATTCATGGGACGGATTAAAAATGGAAAAACTCACCCTGTCCTATTGACATCCCTACAAAAGCTGGGCTCGAGGTTTTTTATTTAAAAAAAAAAAGAAAAAGAAAAAGAAAAAAAAATGAAAAATGGTGTTTGGATACAGTATTAGTAGCTGAAAACTGATACACGTTATGTAGAGTTACTGAAAACACGTTAAGAGATGGACGCCAATTTTGACAATTGCTATCGTAGCTACATAAACCAAATCTAGCTCTTGCATAAAAGTCAAAAGCAAATTATGATTCCTGGGCCCATCTATCTCCAAATTGGCAAATTTCCCTGAGTCAGTCGTATTTTTCGGGAGTTGCTTTGTGAATTTTCCGAAAAAGAGAGATTTGATTAGGCCCACATTCAATCTCAATTTTACTTTAATTTATACATTTGTGGGTGCAAAAACTTAATTTAAGAGGTTTTCAATGGCCCGAAAAGTCAATTTCATCAAAATGTTTTGAACTGAAATTAATATATAACTATTAAATTCCTATATTTCACTTTCCTTCCTTTGTTCAAAGTTACAAAATTTAGAAAAATAGACCATAAAAGTATCACGTAATGCTATTAAATCGATTTAATAATTAATATTTATACTATTTTTTTTTATATAATTAGTTTGAACATTAAATCTCACAGTATATTATGTGACTATAAGGAAAACAAAATCATAAAAAGTATATTTTAATTAAATTTAATATATGAGTTAATCAACTCCAACAAAACTTCGTAAAATGGAGATACTGAAATCGAACCTTGATACGTTAACTATCATGATGGATGAAAATTGCGTGATGTTTGAGTGGTATATTTCTTTCAAATTTTATATTTACAAACAAATAGAAAGACCGAGTAAGTGTCTTAATTTAATAGTTCGTGAAGTTATATATTTAATTAGTTTTAGTAAAATTATATAAAAAATAGGCTCTTTATAGGCTCTTTATAGGCTAGAGTACCCAACAAAACATACCAGTAAAAAAACTAAAAATCCGCCGACAAAATGGACTGTTTTATTTATTTATTTTTCACACAGACAAAATGGACTTCAAAGGAGCTCTGTTTGCAATTGTGCCTAAGAATGCTGACACGTTTTTGTCCAAACAAAATGCAACTTACAAAGTAGAGCATACCCTTTTCTTTTTTTTCTTTTTTTTTCAAAAAAAAATATTAGAAAACAATGGAACATACAAAATAAACTCACATATTCAAAATAAGCATACCTATACTTGAGTTTTGGAAAAATACAAGATAAAAGAAAAAATCTAAGAAATTCTTAAAATAATTTCAATCTCAAGTATTTCCTTAGGGCCTGTGTTTACTTCGTGAATTTTTTTGTAATTTTCTTTTTTCCATTTTCAATAAAAATAGAAAACGGCTTAAAAAATGCGTTTACTTGTAAAAAATGAAAACTATTTTCAAGAAAATGAATTCAGTTTTTAAGGAAATGTGAAAGTATCAAAAAAACGTTTTTTGTATTTTCATGAAAACTGAAAATAATGATTATATCGTGGCAATGCTTGTAAACATAGAAAAAAATATGTAGACCAACTGTAAAACCAAAAAAATCAAAATAATAAAACATATATAGATAATATATAGTTTTAGTAAATGCATTTACACTATTTTTAGATTTTGAAAACAATTTTAATTTTTGCAAAGTAAACACATTTTCTAAATTTTGAAAACTTCACAAAGTAAACATGGTCTTAGTTTTTTTTCTTTTTCTTTCCCTTGGTACTTTTAAAATTTTAAATAGGAACTTAATAAAGTGAAAAATAAAAACGGTTGTTTTAATAATAAGTTGGTTCAAGAGGATTACGAAGGAAGGATAGAATTAAAATAGAGGAGATCGAGTTGGACTGGTGTTTATGTGATCTATTTCATTCAAATTTAATTTGCAATGAAAAACAAATAGAGATTGAAAAGTGTCACAATTTAATGGTTTGCCGAGTTCTTTATTTAGTTTTGAAACTTTTTTTAAAAAAATTTGTTAAATTAATTTATAATTTAAGAAAATTTTATGTATTTTACATGAAAATGAATTAGAGTATGCCTTAATTTATAATTTACAAGTGCGACCCATTTTGTTTACTTAGCTCAGCATTATTAGTTTATTTTATTTGTTTGGACAAAAAAAAAAAAAAAAAGGGATAGGGAGAGCTAAAATAGTGTAACAACCCAAACATGAGGAGCTGAAAAGTCTGCAGACAATATGGACTTCAAAGCAGAAGCAAAGGAAAATAATCCAATGCAAGTAGAATAGCATCTCAAAAGGGCAGCCTTTCTTGTCTTAATTAGCAGAGTAGTCTAACAAGCAACTTTGTTGGCACTAGTGGTCTAAGAATGCTTACTCAAGTCCAAATCAACATGGAGCTTATAAATTAGACTCTACCTTCAACTATTTGGACTTTAAACAAATACAAGAAAAAGAAAGAACAATATAATATATTGAAAATTGCTTATAAATAATTTTCATCTCAACTCGTGCTTTTAAACATTTAAATAAAGGCTTGATGGTTATTTGATAAACATGAAAATATTGTGAGATGAAAGTTAATGGGTTTGATTACTTTTTATTTCAACATTGTTTGATAAAAAATGTTCTAGTCAGGGTATCTGACTTTAACTAAAGTCAGCTAAGAATACAAGCCCTTGGATTGTAATCCTGATATGAATCATCCATTAAGTGAATGAAAATCTAAGGGCTTGTGTTCTTAGCTGACTTTAGTTAAAGTCAGGTACCCCTGACTAGAACACTTCTATTGTTTGATAAATTTAATTTTTTCTATAAATTATTTAGGAAGAATTACAGTTTGTCCTCCAGAACTATTGGCCTTTTTAGCTGACTTTAGTCAAACCAGTAAAAAAACTAAAAATCCGCCAACAAAATGGACTGTTTTATTTATTTATTTTTCACACAGACAAAATGGACTTGAAAGGAACTTTGTTTGCAATTGTGCCTAAGAATGCTGACTCATTTTTGTCCAAACCAAAATGCAACTTACATATTAGAGCATACCATTTTTTTTTTTTAAATAATAATTAGTAAACAGTGGAACATACAAAATAAACTCACATGTTCAAAATAAGCATACCTATACTTGAGTTTTGGAAAAATACAAGAAA
>JAESVK010000969.1:1952266-2003239 GCA_017140935.1 Hamamelis virginiana
TATATATATATATATATATATATATATATATATATATTATGTGTTTAGGCGGGTTGGACTTGCAAATGAGATGAGCCAAGTTGAACTTTGAATTGTTCAAACTTACCTTGATCAAAAGCTTGATTATTTAAGTTCGAGTTAAACTCGATCAACGCATATTATGTGTTTAGGTGGCCGGGTAAGACTTGCAAATGAGATGAGCCAAGCTGGAGTTTGAATTGTTCAGACTTACCTATCAAAAGCTTGAGACTCGAAGGTTAATTGAGCCGAATTTTGGTTTGTTTGAGCTTGACTATTTATTATTGAACTTGTTCGTAAGTTGTTCACAAATGACTTGATTCATTTGTAGTCCTAAATTACAACGAGGAAGAGTTAAAAATTAATGTAGGAAAGCTTTAAAAAATGGCTTATACATGTTACTAGACTTATATTAGAAGTAAAAAATGAAAGCAAAAAAAAAAAAAAAAAGACATGTATATATTGAGCTTATTCGAGACTAAAATATAAACTTTTTTTTTAGTATAAATACAAGCTTATTCATGAGCGAGCCTACTAACAAACATGTTCATGCACGAACATATATAAGTTGACCTAGGTTTGTTAGAGTTTGGTTTATTTGTTAAATGAGTTTAAGCTCCAAGTTTGATCCTAGCTTGCTTAGTAAAAGATCAAACCCAAACGAGCCCTTATCGAGCTTGTTTGAGAACTATTCACCACCAACAACTTGATTCATTTGCAACTCTAGGTATAGCTATAAAGGACCAACATCAAGCCAAATAATTAGATATTTAATATTAACTTGATAAATTAATAAGTTGAAAAATAACATTTGAATTTGACTAGCTTATTTTAGGAGTGATTTAAACGAGCTGATCATGAGTCTTTATTGAATCGATTTTAAGTTAAACACAAGTAATTTGATTATTTAAAGTATTAATGAAATTATTGAGCTGAAAACTACTCTACTCAAGCTTGACTCGACAAATTAACAAGTTCAAAAATTAAGTTTAAGTTTAGAGTTTATTTCATTAATTTTTTATTAAGTTAATCTCGAATTGAATTCAAATAATTTAATATGTTTATAAGTTTAGATTGGAGATAGGGAGATAGGGCAGGTTGGTCGATAGAACTTAATTAATTATAACTTATAAGAGGTTAGAAACTGGTCGGACCATGAGTGAGGCACCAAGTTCCCACCTTCACGGACTAGGAGCCAATAGAATTGCAAACCACCTACACCATCCATAATTTGCTTATTCTTGTTGGCTCAATTTTCAGGTGGTAGTTCCCAACCAATTGGTATAATCCATCTGCCCAATACTATTAATTGAGAAAAGATTGGATGGTAAGCAATTAGCATCATAAATATCTTAATCAACGATGTAATTATCATCGAGTCAGATAATTTGATATCGACACTTGTATTCATCTTAGTGGGTATCTTATGAAAATGACATCCATCCAATTAATTAATTCTTAATTTGCCCCCCAACCTACATTAAACAGATTGATCGATGGCTATAAATAAGGGTCATTAGTAATTAATTGAAAATATTTAGAAGGAGTTTAATGTATTAATTTTATTTTATGAAGTATTAATGTAATTAGTATGTATTAATGAAGGGGGTCTCAAATCTCATTACTTCATGTATTAGTCAGTATGACCTCACCATAAAATATGAAATGAATGGGGTGGGGAGGGTGGCATGCTTCTTTTTGGTTGCATAATGCTGTCATCATCATTGAATGATCCATTTGCTTGAGTCGGTGATAAAGTGGATTCATTGGATTGCTTTGCCTTATCAATTATGTAAGTGTTGATTAGGGTGTGGAGAGGGGAAACTAGTGCACTAATATGGTGGAAATATATCGCATTTCATATATAACAATATTTTATATATATATTGAAATGATTTAGTGACTTTAACTAAAATCAGCTATCGCCCCTTAACCGTTAGATCTTGAGTATGGTATGAGATCTAACGGTTATAGGACATTAGCTAATTTTAATAAAATTAATAAGACATAGCTGATAGAAACATTACTCCATATCATGCTCGATCTCCTAAAGACTTAACACTTTTCATGTGCCTCTCGTATGTGATGGGTGTCTTGTGTCCAAAAGTGTATGTAAATCATATTCATGAAATAATTATTTGTAAAAAAAAAAATTTAAAAATTAAAAAAAAATTAGGTGCATATTGTAAGGAAATATTTAGATGTTTCATGGAGCTAGTTTTAAGTTCATTTCATTTGCGGGAACAAGTAATTGTTTTTTCAAAATGGGGTCAAAACAAGCTGAAAAATAGAAGGGAGTAATAATAACAATTGGTTAAAAGGTGTAGTCATCACCAACAACGGTAATATTTGCTTAATTGCCTTAGCCCAAAACTTAAAAACAAAAACAAAACAACGACAACAAAAACATGAATGATAGTAAGAAAGGAGGGGTGGCTTCTAGATGTCCTTAGAAAGGTCATACTCAAAATATGGTATAAACTTGTTTCTAAAAGCAATGATTTGCTTTCGTAGGACATCTCACCAAAACCTAGTTGATTTACTTCTGCTGGGTTTATGATATCCATGCTTACTCCATTCTTTTCCATAATTGCAAGTGTTAGCTCATGTTCATGTTCCAGATTGAGACATGGAGGGTTTTTATGATATCCATGCTTACTCCATTCTTTTCCATAATTGTAAGCTTTAGCTCTTGTTCATGTTCCAGATTGAGACATTTTAGCCCAAAACCTCTCTCTCTCTCTCTCTCTCTCATCTAGTTTGTTTTTGGAACATGGGCATATTCAATAAACATAGACATAATCACATAACATAAGTTTTGAATATACAAGCTAGGCATTTCAAGTACGTCAATGAAAATTAATTCATTGTTTCAATTCTCTAGACAACTCATTGATATATAATAAATGTATTTTACCAGTATGCATACGAGATTTTCATTTACTCAGAATAATATACAAAATTCTCGGAAGCGCATTTTACTAATAAAGCATTATAGATCATAGCAAGAAAGTGCGACAAAGGAAAAAAAAAAAGTTTATTTTTGAGAAGTAGTGATGCCACTGGTGATGCAACGAGACCAAAAGGTCATGCAGCAGACGCGTAGAGTGCTTGTTTTTGACATTTTTAAAGAGTGGTCACACTAACTGGCCGATCCACAACGAGGAGTCAACAAATTAAAGAGTGTACTTGTCATCATTATGTATTTATTTATAATAATTACCATGTAGAAATTTATGTAGAATGCCATTAAAATTCACTTTAAAATGAGAAACAAAGAAATTGAGTAGATTCACTTGCAAAAGAAACCAATGTGCAAACGGTTCCCACTAGTGCACACTCCGGGTCGTCGTCCTCCTCCACTACTTCTAGTCTTTGTTTGAAAATGGAAATCCTCCAGTTCCTCTCACTTCATTATCCTTACCCTCTCTCTCTCTCTCTTTTCTTTTTCTTTTTTCTTTACCAAACAACCTTACAGAAAGAAAATTTTAATTTTATGAAGCTCCGTTTATTAAACGAACCAATTAAATCAAAGTTCGACTTGATTGAATTCGTGAAACTTCTTGTTAACAATTGATAATTAAACAAGCTTATTAGTAAGAACTCTTGAACAAATTTGTGATTAGAATTGTGCACAAGCTCATATTTAGGCTCGATCATGCCATTTTTAGGGTTATTTAATGATTTCCGGCATTGACTTAGTAGGTAGAAATCAAACTTTCTTTTATTGTATATAGAAAGAAAAATGATATGCATTACTGCAATGTATCACTGCAAGTATAGCTAGAAGAAAGAAATGATCGTGAATTTCTAAAAATACCCATGAGTGATTTTTCAAAACTACCCTCATTTTCTTATTGTAGTGATACTTGTAGTGATTCGTTGTAGTGATGTATAGCATTACTTATATAAAAATATAATCGAATTAAGCCATTTGTTAATAGCTTACGAGGAAGCTAGGTAATAGATGAGCAAATTTTCTTCCTCCTTTAGGCTTGAATCCAGCTCAACTTGGCTTGTTTGTATCCCTAAGTCCTCTGATAGTTTAGGATCACTGAAGGGGTGTAATTTGGGTTTGATCCACAGGTCTCACTTACTTGGATCATGCTGAGCTTTGGGCCAGGCCTAATTTACATTTGATCTGGTCCTAATAAGTCCTAAAAGAGGCCCTAAGTTTAAAAAAAATTAAAAAAAAACAAAGCAGAGAGAGATTTCAAGCTGAAGCCTGGCTTCTATCCATTTGTAGGTTTATGTCTTCCTTCCTCTGCAAGAACTGTGTTTCAATTTCATATGTATCTGAGGCTGCAACGAGCTCAAAGTCAATAAAATGGATTTAGCTCGGCCTATCTGAGATCTGTGCTAAACCCATCGTACTGGATTTAAGTAAAGCCCATTAAATTTTGTACTGCCACATGATCTAGCAACAACTGGGCCCCCAGTGTTTCTCCTTTGGGTGCCGTTATTCAATCCCTCCAAGTATTAAGGCAATCCCATTTGTAAATACACCTCAAGAATTACTAAATAAACCTCAAAAACTTAAAAAATATCCCTAATCCCATTTCACTCCCAACTAATCTGTATGTACACCCCATATACCCACATCGTCGAAAACCCATTAGAACCATCTCACACTATCGAACCCCCACCACACGTCGGAAACGCGATTCAATCGCATCACCTCTCCCAACACCGGTAGGTCTCGCCTTCTCTTTCTCTCATCATCATCATATCCATCTCTCTCTCTCTCTCTCTCTCTCTCTCTTTCTCTCTCTCTCACACACACACATCGTCACTCTCTCTCTCTTTACCTCACTATATAAAACCCTTCACTGTCACGAAAACTAATAGTCCATTTGGATTGAGAGAGTTGGAGAGAAGAGAAGAAAAGATAAGAGAAATATTTTAAAATTCCCTTGTTTGGCAAACCAAGATAGGAGAGAAAAGAAGAGAGGTGGAGAGAAAGTGGAGAGAAAAGAGCCCAAAATTCTTTCTCTACAAATTAGGGAGATTTGGATAAAAGAGAAGAGAAAGCCAATGGATACGATTTTACTACTTTGCCATTTCTCTCCATTGTTTAGCTTTTTTTTTTTTTTTTTTTTTTTTAAGTAAGGGCAATATTGAATATTGGAATTTACACCTTAAAATTTTCTCTTCTTTTCTTTTATGAAAGCTATCCAAACAGGGTGAAGAGAAAATTATTTAACTTTCTCCCCTGTCTATCAAAACAAGGTGGAGAGAAAGTAACTTTCTCTTTTCTTAATGAGATTCTCTTCTCTTCTCTCTAATTCTCTCAATCCAAACATAGTGTAAGATTTGAATTTTTTTTTTTAATTTTCCTTCCCTCTCAACATCCAAACAAAGAGAGGTATCGCGTATTGGAGAGAGAGAGAGAGAGAGTGAAAGAGAGAGAGAAAGAGAGAGGGAATATCAGAGTTGTCGTTCGTCGGCTGGAGTTGGTGCCTATGAGGGGTTGTTAACGAAGGTCGTGCGTTTGTGCCCTAGCACATCAGGCAAGATCTACCGCATAGATGATGAGTCCCAATCGTTGGGGCAACATCATGTAAGATCGGTGATGTGCAATGGTGTCACCGGGAACTTGTCTTTGTGGCAAAGTCAGGAGAGTCAGAGGGAAAGAGAGGGACACACTGTGAGAGTGAGAGAGAGCGAGAGAAGAGAAATAGAGAAAGAGACGAAAAGACACATGCAATGACCGACGATCGGCGGTGTCTCTGATGACTGGCGGAGAGGTTCCGACTGATGGGATTTAGGGAAGAAGGGGTGATAAAGAGAGGTGATTTTGAAAATGAAAAATTGTGTTTTTTTTTTTTTCGTGGGGTGCGTATCTCCAAATTGGCTGGTGTGAGTTAATATTCTAAAAGTTAATATGTCCTTCAAGGTAAATTTACAGAACGATATTTTTGAAAGATGAAAGTATGGGGTTCGCTTAGCACTTGGAGATACTTTGAGTCTATTGTAGGCTTATCAGGACCAACATGATCTAGGCACAAATGGGCCCAGACTCTTTTTTGACTTTGGGCCTATTGTAGGCTTATCAGGACCAACATGATCTTGGCACAACTGGGCCCACAGCCTTTCTCTTGTTTTACTTTGGGCGTATTGCACTTTTATCAGGCCCAACATGATCTAGCACTACTGAACTCACAGCTTTCTCTTGTTTTAGTTTGGGCCTTTTGAAGTCTTAGAAGGCCCAACATGATCCAGCACAACTGGGCCCACAGCTTCTCTCTTTTTTTTACTTTGGGTCTGTTTTAGAACTTATTAGGCCCAGATCTCTTAGACACTTTGAAACCGGGCTGGGTATTCCCTGTAAGACATTGTTAGCATAGTGTTATTGGAAGGCCCTAAGGCCCAATTTTAGCATTACCGGAATCAAAGGCTTGATTCTAAATTTTTTAATGGAAAGTTCACGGTAGACCGTATCCGTTCAACTCTCTCAGTAACACCATGAAACCAAACTGGCCATTCCCTCCCTGAAAATGTTGCCATAAACGCCCATTGTCATACAGATAAAAGGGATAGAAAGGGAAAGGCTTAAAAATACTAAAGAGAGAAATTCATTTTAATCAAATTTTCAATATTTTTCTTTCTTTTTCCTCCCTCTTTTCAAGATTCAAACAGATCGAGTCTTGACAATTTTATTAAAACATTCTAACACTCTAGTCCCAATTCATATACCAACTCCCGTGACCAATTGACGTGCCATGTCAGATAAAAAAAAATTATTTATGTTTTTAAAAAAAATGAGGAGATTGAAAGAAAAAGAAACAATGACTTAAAGAAATGGGAATTGCTTGGCATGGAGAAATGATGATGACATGAACAAGGCCTTATAAAACATTAAGGTACGGACCTTATCTGGAATCCACTTCACCAAACTTACAATACCACCACCACCACCATTAATTACTATCCTCTCCAACATCAATTGAACCCCCAATCCTACATGACCTCACTCACCAATCCATATCACGTGGCCAGCACTTGCCCTCGTACCTCTATCCTCATTCGTCAAGCAAAAGGCATCTCCCCACCCCTACTAACCATATCCAATCGATTTTTCTTTCTTGGGTAGCCTCTTTGGTAGATGTTTCGTAGTGCATATGCAATTATATGGACCCTCCACTCAAACCAAGACCCATGTGGTGACCACCTAATCTATAAATTCTTGAATAATCACCAGATTCAACTGGGCATATTTAAAAGCACAAAATCAGTCACTAGAAGAATTATTTTTTTAATTTTTTTTTTTTTAAATCCAGCTAGGTCCATACACTCATCTTTAGCTAATCGATCAGTTTTTATACTTCCCCAAACAACTCCTAAAAATTTCATAATACACCTCTTCAATCTCAACGGTCCCGACCATTAATTCAATAAGATAGGCCCACTTAAATCGCCTAGAGGGGCTGGCATCCATGAATGCAATGCTTAGGCTGGGCCTAGTCTTAGATGATGCCAATTAAAGCCCGTCTCCCACTATGTTTACCACAGCCTTGTGTTTAATTATAGAGACGAAAATCACATCTATTTATCATGCACGTGAACGTCATTTTCTCTCATAATAGATAAGAAACTGCAAAGCTAAAATTTAGGTTTATGTAATATATATGGAGGAGGTGAGTCCAAAAATCAAGTAGAGGATCCGGAGTCGTATTATTAGGTGATAGGTACATAATTGACGTTGTGTATCTAGAAGGTTATGAAAAATACTATAGCACCAGACGATTTAATCCTAAATTTAAAACCACCTTGACAGGGACGTAGCCAGGATTTATAGCTAGGGTGGGCGAAACTCTAAAAAAATGAAATTTAAGGTTTCATCTTTTAAAAGTAACATGAAAAGTATCTATTAAAGAGAGCTGCTAATATAAGGTGCACCTGATGCAAGATACTTCAGGTGGCCTCTTCTAGAGCCACTTGTTAAGCATTTTTTCGAAAACTGACTATTGGATTTGATGTATATCATGTCTGCCAAAAATCACAGTGATCCAACAGTTGGTTTCTGAAAAACGTAACTTTGAAAAATTGTGATTTTTTTGTTCTTTAAAATGTCACCCTTTTTTCACAGTCGGATTTTTAAGGAACCAACCATTGGATCACTGTGATTTTTGGCAAGCATGATATACATAAAAGAAGCATCAAATCCAACGGTCAGTTTCTGAAAATATGCTCAACAAGTTGCTCTAGAAGAGGCCACCTGATGCATTTTGCATCAGGTACACGTTATATTAGAAGTTCTGTTCTATTAAAACTAATAAATTATCTATATTTAATGCACAAAAATACAAAAACACTAGTAAATGAAACATATTCATCAAAAAATAATTCATATTAATAAAATATTCACTAATCGATTCAATTGTCCCCTTCGAGTCTTTATTTTTTGAAAGTGTTGTATGATAACCTCATTATCAATGCCATCAAGTATGTTTTTCTCGATATATCAAATCAAGTTATCATTCATCAATTGATCGTCCATCTGGTTGAGCAATCGACTCTTCATAATTTTCATTGCAGAAAATGTCATCTTTACAGTGGCAATCACAACTGAGATGATAATTGACAATCTTAAAATCAAGTAAACTAATGGATACACCATGTTTCTTTTTGTTTCAATCATTTTTTGAGCTAAAGCACCAATTCCTTTCAATTGTGAAAAGTCACTAGAATAATGCATATCAACAACATAATTTTCAAGTTGATTGTAAAACAGCAAGATCGAATGCAAAAAAATCTGTTGGATAAAGTATAGCTAAGTGAATCAATTGTTAATTGTTAAAAGCAGAAAAAGAATCATTTGGCCTCAAGCATGCCACACTAAGAGGCAATTCAGTGTTTGCCTCAGTGAAACGGCTATTAAGCTCAAGAAGTTGCACATCAATGACGGAATAAAATAGCTCAACCCGATAGTGATATAGATTTTTTTTTTTTTTTTTTTCAGAATGTCAGGGTGGGCAGTTGCCCACCCTTGCCCCATGCTAGTTACGTCCATGCACCTTGATGTATCATGCTTTGAGTGATGATGTCTCTCTTTTCAAACTGCTTTCTTTTTTTCCATACACCACTCAAAACATGGCACGTCAAGGTGGTTTTTTAATTTCGGGTTAATGTCTCCTGTGATATAGAATTGTTGAAAAAGTTATATATGTGTTTAGGAAATTATATATAACTTGTTAATGGAATAATTTTTAAGTACGTACGAATTAGTAAGGAAAGGCGCATGCTATGGTGATAAACAAGTTGGAGTGACGGTGGTGAGTGCAGAGTGCACCCTTCATGCGTGCGTTAGTCACTGAAAATGCAGGTGGGGACAAATTGCGCCGCAAGGCATATGTGTATTATTATATGTTATATATATATGTCTCTCTTTTGCAGCTTTATAGGAAAAAAAGAAAGGAATTTGGGGGGGTAGGGTAGGTTTGAATCTGTTCTTGTGGGGACTGAGTAGTACGTCTGGTTGTCAGTGGCCATTCTAAGCTAAAATGCAAGAGTATAAGAGAATGGTATGAGGGTTTGAATTCTCCAAGTTGTGTGAGAAGATGGAGATGGTTAAAGGTTTTGGGTTTTTATTGTTTATTGGTATAGTGTTGAGCCCATGTTTGGTCGATGGGAAAAATGAAAATGGAGGAAGAGATGGCATTGCTCAGTTCAACAGTACTACTTCTATTCCTAAGTTTCCGCGTGGGACATCCAACAATGTGGTTGGAGATGTACGAGTGAGAAACATAACTTCATCAAATGAAGTTGTAGTCAATGGAGAAAGTAATGTGAAGAGTGGAGGTAAAGGAGGGGGTGGAGGTGGAGGTGGAGGTGGAGGAGGCGGTGGAGGTGGAGGAGGAGCTGGCAGTGGAGGAGGTGGTGGAAGAGGAGCTGGCAGTGGAGGAGGTGGTGGAAGAGGAAGAAGTCAAGGGCATAAGAAAAGACGGGGAAGAGGACATGGTGGAGGTGGTGGAGGAGGAGGTAGAGGTGGAGGGGGAGGAGGAGGAGGAGGAGGAGGAGGTGGTAAAGGTGGAGGTTGGGGATGGGGAGGAGGCAGCAGTGGAGGTGGTTGTTGGAGCTGGGGATGTGGTGGTAATCCGGGTAAACAGCACCCATGATGCATGGGCGTAAGATCGTGCATGAAATTGGATTTATATATATATCCCACTTGGTCGTGTTCATGCCTTGTCTGTTTTTTATTTTTATGGCTTGGTTACAGTTGGGTTACCACCTTTATTCTCTCTAAATTAATACTGCCACTTTCATATCATTTTCAATAATTTTTACTGTGACGGATTTTGTTAAATTTAGTGAGTTGAGTGGAGTGTTTATTTGTCTAAATAATGCATCATACGGGTACACTTTAATGTGGGGATGTGAAGAATATGAGTTGTTTAAATAAATTTTTCTGTTTTTGGAGTGCTTATCTGTTGCTTTTAATTTTCTCTACTTAATTTTTAATAATGCTTAATTTATTACCTATCCATTCTTTTTCTTTATTTTTTCTTGTTCCAGCTGAAAAGTATTCCGACTTTTGGTTAAATTAGTTTCTTTCAGTCTCATTACAAACACTTAAATTAGAAAAAAGCAGATAAAAATCATCAGAAAACAAAAATAAATTACATAATAATTATTAGTAAATTATGATTTTATAAAATAGATATAAAAAGGGATGATTCAAGGCATTCTATTTTTACTTTCGTGAGAAATTAATCATTTTTGTACAAAATAGAAGCCTTATATATAAGCCCGCTGGGCGAAAATGTGGGATCTGCTCATCTGCATATGTACGTCGTCAGCAGCAATTAGACCGCATTGTCAGTGGCGATTGAGTGTGAGCGGTGTTGTCGATCTCCGGGGAGAAAAGGTTGGGCTAGACTGGCCAAAATTTTGCCCACGTGGCAATCTGGCCCAAACCTTGCCCTCGTAGCATGAAATATAACTTGGCTAATTGGGTCAGATGAGCTATTGGTTCAAGTTTAGACCCAAAGTTGATTTCAAATTTAGTGTCACATTCCACATTAGTTATATAGGAGTTCTCACTTAGTATAAAATCTCTAAATGGGATAATCTTTTAATTCTATTGAGGTGATTAGAATCAGTATCACTATTATCATAACAAGGCCAATTTATTACATCCTAAGCATTCGCATAAGTCTTTTATCGAGACTGTCAAAGTCAATGAAGAGGGTAAAAATTGCCGTACCTACTGATGGTTGACATATAGACAAGATGCTACCCGATTTGTTTCTCTCTTATCGTTACCCGATATGTTGGTCTCCAAAAATGGATTAATCAGACGAAAGTAATCGAGTTATGTGAGAAACCCGATCTCGTTAACCGCCCCGTAAAGATGGTTCAGTACCAGCTGTGTTGATAAGCTATGCATTTAATGGATCCGACATCTTTTCAGATATTTTAGGAATATCTATTGTCAGACATTAATGCTCCACTGATCTTTTTATCCCCGCAAAAGCTGGAACGTGACCCTCACGAAATCATCTCTATGATCTCCCTATAAATAGGAAGGACCTCATTCATGAGAAGGGGTAAGTAACTACCCCCGAATTTATTACTCTTCTTACATTTGCTCTAAAAATTGATTTGCACGTCGGAACTTTGCAGTAAGAACACCACACCGGTATAAGTAATTGGAGCTTATTCCAGTCAAGCATACCGATCTGACCAAACTTTACCTTTACCTCTTTTCGACATCATCAGTCAAAATAGGCTCAGAGTGAAGACACGTGCCGCTCTCTTTAAGAGTGGAGTTGATCAACTTTGCATTATCAATATGAAAGTGTCATATTTTATATCAGTTTGATAGAAAGTAGATATTCGAGTATAAGATTAATATTTCGATAATTTCTTAATAGAAAATTTAATTTTTTTTAAAGAAAATATGGGCCTCCACCATCCGAGTTGACCCGATATATATATATATATTCATTTGATTCAAAGAAGGGCCAAGAGCCAAACAAGAAACAAATCACACCAATCCGGGCTTAACAGCACAGCAGAAAAATCTGAAAATAACAAAAGCCTGCAATCAGATAATCATTATTGGTTTAGCTTGGAGAAAAAAAAAGAAGAAAAGAAGAAAAATGAGTGTGATGTTGGGGACTGGCCAATTGAGCAAAACTCTGGCGAGGGCTCTCCAGTTTGGGATGATGGGTAAACCCTAGAGTGGCCCAAAACGGCATGACTTGCACCTAAAAACGGTCCTACCGGTCTGGCGCACAACCAAAGTACAGATTCCCTTCTCAAGGCCCTTCAAGCCAGAAAGCTGTACCACTAACTCCACAGACCATCGTGACTCATTGAATTGATATTCTCATCTAATCTGACATTAGATTTTAAGCTTGTGGGACCCCAAACTACAAATTGGATGGCTCTCATAAATCAAATCAAAATAAGAAAATATCGCACAGCCTACCAATTAAGTCTCAATATTTTTGTGAAAAGTTCAAATTAATGTGATTGTTTAATCTGACAGAAATTATAAATAAAATTAAATAAAAAATTTTATGTACGGTGTAAAAAATAAGATATTAATATGATTCTCATATCAGCGTATCACAAAAATTAAAGCAATTAAAATTCATTCAGGTTGCGTTTGGTACGCGGGCTAGGAATCTCAAGCCTGGGAATATCTAGTAGGAGGGTTTGGGTTTGTAAACTTTGTAACCCCAAACCATTGTTTGGAATGTTGGGGTTTAGGATTAAGATGACTGGGTTTCAAGCCTGACCTGTGTTTGTTTGGACCATCAGGATTACAGTAATTATTTATGAGATTACAAAATTACCCTTCATTGTTATATATATATTATATATATATCCATAAAATATATATATAATATATCTGGTATATCACAAAATATATATATATATATATATAATATCTGGTATATCACAATATATATATATATAATATCTGGTATATATATATTTGGTATACAAAATATTATATATATATATATATATATATAAAAGCCACAAAATCGAGGCAAATAAAAGCCACAAAGTCGACTGTGTGTATATATATATATATATGTAACAGAGAAGAATAGCGACGCTCGTCGACTGGAGCGGCGGCGACTAGAACGGCGACGCAGCAGCAGCGGTGGTGACTGGTACGCAGTGGGTCTTCTCCTCTTCTTCCTCCTCCTCTTCTTCTTCTTCTTCTTCAATTGGCTTTGAGGTTCTGCTGAAGGGGTTAGGGCTTCGAAGAGGTGGAAGAGATGAGGGACTTGGGGGGGATTTTTTGTTGTTGAAGAAGAACGAGGAGGAGCACGCTTGTCAATAACAAAGATTGTAAAATGCAAACCGGGGTGAAGAACCTCAAACCCACCAGCTGAAGAGGTCAAGGATTCCTTCCCATGGCCGGCTTCGTCACTCCCCCGGCTACAAAATCTGACCCCAAACCCAACCGTGCCAAACAAAGGTTTGGGGTGTGAAACCCCAAACCCACACTCAAGACCGCCAACCAAACACAGCCTCAGTTTGCAGATGACAAATGATTTTGGTTCAAGAATTGAAGGTTTGGAGGTCAAGTTACTATTTTTTTCAAATTATTTTTTTCGCCAAATGATACACATCAATAGGATTAGTTGTAATTGTAATTAGTAGAGAATGGAGGAATAAATGGATCAATTTTTATCTATGAGAAATAGAATTCAAAATCCCATCCCAATATGAAATAGATCAGATGAATCACTGTGCCAAAACTCAAATTATTATTATTATTTTTTCACTATTAAAAGTATGAATTTGCATATAGATTATGCACCATGAGGAGATGATGGAAGTAAATCTATAAATCCCTTATTCAACAATATATATATATATATATACAGGACGCATTGCACCATCCATCAATATATATCATAATCACACAAATAATGTTCATAAACAAAGTTCCAGCAGCGTAGAGTCAAAGGCATGCAATCAAACATCACAAGTCAAAAGGTTGGGTGAAGTGGGCACAATCACTACTCACTACTCACTTGTAAGTGTATAACATATATATATATATATATATATATATATATATATATATATAGAGAGAGAGAGAGAGAGAGAGAGAGAGAGGGTATTTTGGGTTAGGATTTTCCAAGTGGAACGCAGCTGATGATTAATTTTCCTATACATTCGGCACAGCACTCAAATTAACAAGAGTACCAGCGCCGGCCTGAACTTGTTGGACCTCCTATCTTTTCTATTCTTAATTATATCTTAAACTGTACTAATCACGCAACCCACCAACATCATCATCATCATTCTCTGCCTAAAATAAATACAAAGGACGGTCCATTATTAGAGCAGGGCACATGTTGTGTCTCTGGGACGGGGACTTTTTCTTGCATTGTTCAAATAATTTTGCATTAACTTCCTGTCACATTAATTCAATGCCTCTAACCTCATCAATTCATTGATGCTTTTCAGAAACTTGTGGTCATTGCATCCTGTAGGCCCTTGGTGCTTTCTGTAACTAATCTATGCATTAGACAGGATCAATGAGTTCATGATTTAATTTGATTCGTATTTTTAGTCACAGTTAGTAATATACATACATAAGATTAGTATTTGATACAATAATTAGTTTTTCAAAACATTTATTACACATTGGATAAAAATAAATCACCTTAGGTAACTTTGTGCAAGGGGGCACTAATAATAACATGCTTAGCAGAAATACAAAATTGATTGGCCGATGATCCATAGTCTAGAGTTATGTATTCCTCTTTTAAGAAAATAATATATGATTTAAGTATATGAAAGCGTATTGATATTCATTTATTAGTTATATGAAATTGAAATATGGGTAAATATAGATTTCAATCCATTTGCTAAACAATATAAAAATTGGTTAGTGGGCTAAATTTATACACAATAAGGATTAAATAGTACTTGCTTGGTATGAGTGATTGTCGATCTTGAGATGAAGACAAGTGGAATGAGCTAAGCTTCAACAGTCCAACACTCAACTCACTCGAGTTTACATTGTATATAAAATGAAGTTTGTAACACTTTTCAATTAAAAAAACATATATCTATATATATATATATAAACTACACTTAAATTTCCCAAAATAAAATTCTCGTGGACTTATTTTGTGCCATATACAATAAATTAAAATTTCAAAATCATCCAATAAAACTTAAAATTTTCAAATTAAAATTCTAATAGATATATTTCTCTATATTTATTTCAAGTGGAATGATCAAGTCAGCATTTATAAACTTTGTTTAAGTCAGCAAACACTTAAATGACCGTTAGATCTCGATCATTTGAATGATGATTTAGGTTATTTGAATAATCTAACAGTCGTTTCAGTGTTTATTGACTTAAATTAAGTCAGCATTTGCTGACTAGATGATAACTTTTTATTTCAATTTCAATTGCGAAAGACTTGTTCCTCTTAACCAAACTTAAAAATAGAGGGAAATTGGGAGCCAGAGTTGGGGTTTAAAAGAATGGAGCTACCAATCTCGAATTGTCATACAGTCCCACAAAGCTCCATAATCCATCTTCTCTACCATACTTTCCCGTTACCCAATCGTGGACGTTCAGATAGTGGTTGGAATGGGTGGGAAATAGCCATCACTGAGATTGCCACGAAACAATCATGAGCGCGTGCGTTGAGTTTGATATTTTGTTCCTACTTTTGGAATTTCTTATGGGTCTTTGCTTCCTCGTAGCTTGTTTTTTGACTCGACCGAATTTGAAAAGAGATACTATTTCAACCACATGTTTACATCAAATTTAGTCGTATTTAAATTTGATTTATATTAATAAAAATAATACTTTTAAAAATTATCTCTTCACATATCTCTTAGACTTATTATGTCTGAATATAATTTAAACATATCAAAATTTTCATAGTAGAAATAATTGCAGTATAAATTCAGAGACCCATCTTTAACTAAAAGTTATCGTGTCAAAGATGACAAGCCCCAACTTTTATTACAATTACTTTTAGTATAAGAATTTTGATACGTGAATATGATTTGAATATAACTCTAAATAAATATGCAAAGAAGTAATTCTTCAAAAATTATTTTAGCCAAAGCTATTTCAAATAGGACTTACATCTCATGTCATTTAATTATTATAATATAAAATGTTAAAAGAAAATAATTTTCATTAGCTTATTATAATTTTAATAAGCGATGGAGAGGAAATTGTCGACATAGATTTTTTTCTTAGGCAATTAATATGTCACATAAGTTAAGACCTGAGTTAGAATTCCTATTAAGTACTCGGTACTCAGTAGTATTTTTTCAATTTGAAATGATAATAGCTAAGCTCGTTTATAAAGAGTATGGTTCTACTCAAATGATGACGCGATCATTCAAGAGAAGAGAAGTATATAAGACACGAAATGGTAACAAACCTTTCGGCGTATATGCTAACACTAATAATTCATCACTAATCACTATTAATTTGTTATAATAAGAAATAACTTACTGGGTTTTATGAACCCGATATGAGTCGGAGTACCTTAATTTGACACATGCATGGCGTGTGTTCATGGTTTAGTTTCCAAAGTCAAATTGCTTCACATTTTAAATTTGCAATACAAGTGGTAGCTTGCTTGCTTCCTAATATTTTATCGTTAATGGATACTAAATCAAACCTAGTATGGATTAGAACCCATTTAATTTTGTGTATGAGTTTTTTTAAAAAAATAATAATAATAATTTATGTCACGTGAACTACATATAATATGCATGTAGAGATTCAATTGTCTAGATTTATAATTTCTTATAAGTAATAATGTGGTTATTAGCGGGTTAGTAAAGTCTCCAAGTAATTGTATTAGAAATTATGAATCGAATTTTATTTTCACTACGGTTATGTATATTTTTCTAAAAAAAAATGAGGTAGTTATCCCAATTATGTAGCGTATGAATGTGTTCATCAACATATTTTTTTTAAAGTGCAGATTGAAGGAATTGGTACCGTTGTCACCTACTCATTAAAGTTTCTATCTTAGGGCCCATTTGGATAAGCTTCTACTTTCTGTTTTTTTACTCTTAAAAGTAAAATAATGAAAGTTTTGAGTGTAAAAAATTTGGTAGCTACTTTAAAAAGTTGAGATAGCAAGAAATTCTAGCTTCCTCAACTTTTAAAAGTAACTACCAAAATTTTGCACTATAGAAAATATAAAAGGTTTCATTTTTTTACTTTTAAAAGTAGAAAAACAGAAAGTAGAAGTTTATCCAAACGCGTCATTTAACTAGCATACATATAAAAATTAGACTAACCATTGACCTATTTAACTAGCTATTAATAAATTATATTGGTAGTTGGTCCATTAAGCCTGGTTCACATTGCAAATCATTAAATATTAAAGTTTTGTATTTTTACATAATGCATCTCTTAAGGGCCTGTGTACTTCGTGAAAATTTTTGCAATTTTCATTTTCAATAAAAACATAAAACGACCTAAAAAAACTCGTTTACTTGTAAAAAATGAAAACTATTTTCAAGAAAATAAATTTAGTTTAAAAAAAAATGTGAAAACATCAAAAAGACGTTTTTTATATTTTCACAAAAACTGAAAATAAAGATTATATCATGGCAATGTTTATAAACATAGGAAAAAAAAAATGTCGACCAACTGAAAAACCAAAAAATAAAAATAATAAAACATATAGAGATAATATATAGTTTTAGTAAATAGATTTACACTAGTTTTAAAATTTGAAAACAGTTTTAATTTTTGCAAAGTAAACACATTTTCTATATTTTGAAAATTGAAAATAAAAACTATTTTTAAATATTTTTCACAAAAAATAAAAATTATAAAAATTTTCACGAAATAAACAGACTCTTAATAAAAGTTTTTTTGTCAAAAAAAAAAAAAAAAACCATATTTTATCGTCATTTTCACAAATTATTTTGGCTTTTCCTTTTTATTTTGAATTGCAGCTTTGCCATACTTCTTTTGATTATATAATAGAAAAATGCGATCCCTAAATCTAACCTATTTCTAAAGCCGTACTCTATCCTATCTCACCACCTCGACTAGCACTACGGATTTGCCAAATTAGAAAATTAGATTTCTTCTTTCGTCTCGTTTTTAAAAATAGAAAAACAAAATCAGTAGAGTTGGAGTCGGGTGATTTTAAAAAGCATAATTTATAATTATGCTTTGCAAAACAATAAAAAGCTGGCGACCTGATGACCACTGTACTGTCCTAAACCAAATGGAAACTCTGTTTTGGACATCTTTTTACATTAAATTGTCAGAGAAAGTTGCACTGCACCCAACTCACACTGGTGGGTAATTCGGACTTTTTATGCCTCTGTCCTTGTGTCTTACTTTGGCATCCATATCAATACACTCACTCTGGAGACTCAACATCAAAATGTTTTGAACATTAGATCATCACAACCGTCTGTCCAACATCAAAGGGTCATTGGCTCATTGCCTTAAAATATGCACCGTTTGATTGTCCTAGTTGTTTTTATCAACAAATTAAAGAGTTAATCGAAGGTGAAGAGTGTGGAGGAGTACACACACCTCACGCCACAAACATTTCCCCCACTTCTGAATGGTCACCCTTCTCTCACGCTCGTTCATCATGTTTTCGCTTTTCAACGGCCACCAGAAAAAGTTTGAACGGTTTCAAACTCACCCAGATACCAGAATCACACCCACCCAAAGCAAACCAAAACTCTCTCCTTCTCTCTCTCTTTCTCGCTCTAAACTGCATCAACTGCATTTGTATGTGTATACGTATGTAATTGTGTATATTATATATGTATTATATTTATATGTAATAGTTATATAGAGAGAGAAGAAATAAAAGAGGAAGAAATTGAAAGAGTACATTAAAGTCATTAAGTCTCCCTAATCCGTGACATGCCTAGAAACCTACCGCAACCACCACGAAATGTACACTCGGAACTGTAACTAAACTAAACTAAACCGTGCCTATTTGAACCGGGTTCAATACAACCGGTTCGGATCATATTGTTCTCTATTCTATTCTAAATCTATAATTTATCAAAAACTGGGAACTGCCGGAGCCAAGACGGAATCGGCCGGAGTAATCTCTTTCTTCTTCCGCATCTCCAGCACTTTACGGTGGTGATTCGAGTGTACTTCGCTGGAAAAAGTTGGGCTACAAGCCGGTCTGTATTCCGGCAAGAGTCGACCCGATTTATATCGAACCCCACAAGCGTTACAGAGGGTTTTAGCACCGAGCGGACCGGTTCTCCACTGTGGGGTCTTCTGAACGCCACAATGACTGCACCGGCGCGGCGGCTGAGTTCCACCGCCGGCTTCTGCTGCCGGTTTTTTCTTATGTTTTTTTGCCGGCAGTTTAGGGACCGAGTTGAATGATTCAACGTTGTTTGCGTAGACGAACCAAGGCGTGGAAGGTGTTGAGGAAGAAGACGACGAAGAGGAGGATGAAGAAGACGATTCTGTGAGCGACGGCGAACCGAGTGACCAACTTCGAGCGCCGCTGGTTCGAGTGCGTTTGCTTCTGGCCTTGGCTGGAACCGGCGTCGCAAAACAGGGGTTCGTTGGGGACTCAGTTTCTGGTTCAGTCGGTTTTTCCGGTTGAACATTAGGCTTCGCTGTTAGGGCCCCGGCATGATATTGCAGAGAATATTCCGAGAAAGAATCCTCCACAAAATGAGACAACCATTCGAGGTCCGCCACATCATCCGCCTGTAAAAATGGCTACTTTTTTGAGTCACAACCAAAATAGCCCCTTAAAGCCCCAATTTTTAGAGAGAGAAAGATATATATATATATACATATAGAGAGAGAGGGGGGGGGGGGGGCGCGAAGGAGAGAGCCTTTACCGGAACGCTGAGTTCGCTAGTCCCTAAATCATCTTTGAAAGTAAAACTGCTTCGAGGGTTAGAGCTTTGGTTGTTTGTATGTTGTTGTTGTTGTTGAGATGAAAGAGAGACATATGCCTTGTCTTCTTCTTCTTCTTCCTTCACATGGTCTTGCATGAGGAACCCATCTTCTGTACCACCCATTTTAGAGAAATCTAGAAGGTCGTCAACAGAAAAATCATCAACAACAGAAACACCACTTTGCCCGTTCACAGTCCACAAGTCCTCAAAAACCCCTTGTTGGTTCGATTTCAAAGCCATCTCCTTCCTGAAACTGCCCTTCAACGCCCCTTCAACACATTCCATTTCCTGTTCCAAAACCCCAAAAAACCATTAACAGAAATACACCTATGCATATACATATATGTATGTGAGATAGAGAAAATAGAGTGTTCTGAGAGAATAAAGCGTTGTGAGTTCTCAGAAATTGTACCTGATTAGAGTGAGAGGAAGCGAGAGGGAGAGGAGAGAGGGAGGGAGAAGGTGGAGGAATAGAGGGAAAGGTGTGGAATTGGAAGAAAATGGAGTGGTGGGTTTGGTAAAGCATTGAATAAGGGCCGAAGGTGTCCGTGGCTGATACTAAAAAGCCCGTTTTTTATTTATCTTTAATTTTATTTTATTTTTCTCTCTAAATCTATTTTTGTCTTTATACGTTCAATATACGTTGCTACATATGTAACGGTACTCTTTATAAATATTAATAATATATTTTTTTTTTTTAACTTTCATTTAAATTTATGATAATTGCCCGTGACTTAATCGGACACAGACTTTTCTCCATTTGATTTTTTCCGAGCTTAAAATAGAAGGCAAGGTCACAACACATATCCGTTTCCTCTCTTCAAATTCACATTTTCCATTTTACCAGTTCTCAAAAAATTTGATATTTTGATATTTTCAACTTCCTATTTAAGTTTACTTTTCTTTTCTTTTATTTTTTTTATATTTTTAAATAAAAATTAATATTAAATTTAATTTAAAAAATACCGTACATCCTAATGAATGAATATAACTTAAAACTTTAGTCCATTTGAAATGCAAATATAGTAATTCACGTCAACTATTAAATTAATGTGACGTTAGTAACATAAATAAAATTATTTTAAAATAACTGATATGATAAAAATAAATTGTTATGAATTATCTCAACATGTCACATAAGTTAAAAACAATTATATGGTATATAAATTTGGGTTTAATTAAATAAAAAAAATATTTTTTAAATATTTTTAAAAAATTTTAATTATCTCAACTAATATGATGGATGATCCAAATCTCAACATGTCACATAAGCTAAATATTTTTAAAAAATTATCTCAACTGATATAATCAACATCTGTTGATCACTGTTAGATGGTCGACACGTGTGCAAGAAAGGGAATCCAATGGCTTACATAAGAAATGCCAAAATCTGGTGTGTTTTGGATTACCTGTCAGGCCTATGGACCTTTTTTATATGAGCCATTGGATCCCATTTATTGCACACGTATCGGTTATCCAACGATGATCAATAAGTGTTGATCATCTATCATATCAACGGAAAATCTAAACTCCTAGCAAAATCTTGTTTGATAATATATTATGGTTATATATTCACATTTCCTTATATTAATATTTTATACTATTAGATTTAAGAATTTTCTTAATATAACAAATAAACAAAAGATTTTGAAAATTTTACAGATCTCTTATGATATAAAATTGGAATTTTTGATAATTTTTCCTATAAATTAAGGATTTTAATTCATTTCCAACGCTTTAAAAAATAAAATTAAAAAATTAAAATGCTCAAATAAATAATTAAATATATATTATAAGGCGTTGTCCATCCCACCAAGAAGGCAAGAACCAACTTGGTGAAAACCCACGAAACCGCCACCTTTCTTTCTTTTATTTTTATGTTCTTCTTTTTCTCTTTTACTTTTCTTTCATCGGAAGAATTCGACCCATAGCTTTTGACTAATTTACGTGATTTTTGCCCACCTCATTGATCGCCGCTCGTTCTGCTACTTCATCACTTCCCGCTCATTCTTTTCCAATAATTCTATTATGAAATTTACCCAAAAAGCCACATAAAAATTTCAATTACAAACTGCTCTATTTTTTTGCAATTCTCATTATTCTGCCTTTTTTTTTTTTTTTTTGAGAAAATGTCCAATCATTCTGTTAGCACAGTGGATAAGCTTAAGCCCTACATGATGGTGATCATTGATAGCATTCTTGAAAACATTGGACCACCAAAAGATGGGCATTTTGGACCCTCTTTGATGTGTCAAAAAGCTCTTATTAAACCAAAATAAGAGTGGACAAAGTGGGTGAACTTGGGTCGGGCTCATTCAATTGTAAATTTGTGAAAAAATAAAACTTGCCAATTATAAATGAAATGAGGCATTGATAGAGTGCATGATAAAAAAATTTGGTTGAGATTTCGCAGTCGAGTGATTAGATTGCAATAATCAAGCCAATTTCATCATCTAATTGAGTAAGTTGTGAGTTATAAAGTCTTGCCAAGTGATTTAGGAAATAAGTTTTTTTTTTTTTCCCCCTTCAAGAAATTGCTTATTTCTTGTCAAATTTGGATGGTGATGCATTGGCAATGAAAAACAAAAAGAAAAATTCTAAATGAGTAGGATGCAAGCTTACCTAATGGGAGAGAAAACCCAAAACAATTAATAAAGTTAATTTTCCTTCTATATCATGCAACTTTGATTCATGTAGCTAGGTTTTTCATTGTAAGTATATGTTGGTTGCTCATTCAAGAAACATTGTCTTCATATTCAAATTATGGAGAGATTATTCATTGTGATAGGCTAATGCATTTTTTATGCCATAAACCACCCGGCAATTTGAAGCACATAAGTTTGGTACATTAAATAAATTTCAGTAACCAAAGAACCAATGAATAAACAATCAACCAATCCAATGGGGCCATGTGATTTGATCAAGAGATGAAAATCCTAACTCACACTTTAATACCTTACCATTAAAAATAATAAAAAGTTGTGTTACCACCATTTTTTTAAACTAGTCAATAGAAGACTAACATGTGGCTTTAATTAAATTATTTAATTTTGGCCAATAATAAATGAGCTTATTCAATTGTAAATTTGTAGTTGAAGTTTCCTCAGGAACCGTCTCTCGAAACACACATAAACTCAACAAGTGAGCATGTGTAATTCTATATCTTTTATCCTAAGTTAGGGTATATGAGATTTTCTTTAATAGTAATTTAATTTTTTATATTGCTTGGTCATTCGTGACTCCGTATCAAAGGCTTTTGAGATTATCAATAATTTATTAATTCATTACCAGTTAATTTAAACTGAAATCTGAATTCTCAGACCCAATTTCAACTACAACATATCTTTGAGTACAACTTATCAAAAGTATTTATTACCAAATTCATGTCAAGTCACATTCATTTAACATCAATAAGATTTTGTTCTTTTTTTTTCTTTTTTTTTTTTATTTTAAAAAAAAGACCCTTCAGAAAGATTAAAGAACCAACAAGAAAAATCGATGGAAAGAGAATATTTCATCATTATTATTTTTTGTTTAATGAGCCATGAAACCACATTTTAGATTTTTAGCTAGATGTTTTTTATTTTTTTTTATTTTTTTTTTATTTAAGTTGATAGATATGCATAAAAGATTATCACAAGGAACCGACATTGCCAACCTTTGTAACTTTTTATTTGGGGTAAATACCCATTTTGTTTCTTAGTTTTGGACAAATCAATGTACATATTCTTTCATTAAATTAATGTATTATTGTAAATAGTTAAATACAATTTGTAAGGACCAGTAAATACAAAGTTCATGGAATCTCAATTCCCAAGCACCGGTCCAATCCAATTGGAACTGAATCGGAGCAACCCACCAACCATGGTCGGGCCGACCATCCATACACAATCATGAACTTATATGTAATTTGACGGAATCACCCTTCATAATGAGAAAAGTTCACGACAGGACATGCCTTGGAAGCAAAGGGAGAGAGAGTAAAAGTGAAAGGGACCAAGACATCGGGCCAGCTTTTGTCCCCAACTTGCACTACTGAAATGATTCTCCTCTCTAGCTTCCTCATAACCAGATTCATTCATCTATATGAAGGGCAGCTTTGTCACTTCCTATCCCAACCTTAACTCATGTTCTCCTGCTCCAACTCATTTGTAACGCCACTGGACGAGTAATTTTTTGGAATTAAATTTTAGACTATATTTTGGTCAAATGAGTTAATGTGGTGGAATGATAGAATCTTTATTTTATGGAATCAAGAAAATTCACTAATGGTTATAATATCTCAGAAAATTCGGGATTTAGCTAAAAATCAATTAAGTCATGAGAGAATCGCGGATCTGCCAATCAATTTTAACCCTCTATATAAAGAAAGGTGAAACAGAGAAAGAGGTAAGCAATCTCTCCGAAGTATTTCAGTAACCTTTCATTTTTAGTCTTTTTCTGAGACTGACTTGATCATCGAAGGGTTATCGTCGGCAAAAGTCTGACCACTCAATTCTCTTTTTTTACAGACTTGGGATAAAGGCGATTGACATATGCTGATTCTTGCAGTATCATTAGCAATGTATTCGGTCTTTGAAAAATTATTAAACTGATGTTTTCTCAAATGACTCCATGTCATATTTTATTTAAAAAATTCAATTATTCATATAAAAGAAAAATGTGGTAAAACTTAATATGAAAATTCCCTATTAAAGCATTCTGCTATCAAATATTAGAAGACCTTACTTTAATATAGGTATGAAATGTACAAAACTAGAAATAAAAACGCTTTGAAACGGAGATGCTACCAGGGAAGATGTAATTATGTAAAAACAATAAGAGAAAATAAAATAACAAAAACAAAAACAAAAACAAGGAAAACAAAAAACAGAAAAACAAGTCCAATACGTATCTCAGATTCTCAAATACGACGGTTTATTACCCGGTAAACAATGGAAAGCCGGTTCCAGTCGTTTTCGGCCGCCCCGAATGTTCGTTTACGTGTTGCGTTTCTATTGGACAGTGTACTGACAGGCGATGGCTATCCACATATCTGCGTTTACGAGGACTTTTTGTTTTTAGATTTTTTAAATTTTAAATTTTGAATTTTGAAATGAGATATGACTATTGGCAGTCCAATTATTGCTGCACGTGTTTCAGCTTCCAACACAGTGGAGCGTTGGCAGCAAGAATCGTAGTGGAGATAGCGGGTAATTTATGGATATTTAATTTGACGTACATTGTCAAATTGGAATTGATTAATGTGGGAAAGTTGGGAAGAGAAGGGTTTGTGATGGAATTTCGAAATTGTATGTGTTAATACTTAATAAGTGTCAACAGAAAGCGAAATGAGTTTTACGGGAAAAGAGAGTGTGAGAAACAAACAGAAAGTACGGAATCTTTGTGAATTTCCCGATGAAAGATTTCCAAACATGTCCCTTCTTGATACGGTTTCATCAAACGGAAATTCTTGACAAAGATCTTTCCTTTCCTGTGATACACTGGCCCACTATTATATTATATTTTATATATTGATACAACATGATTATCAATATTATTAATTTTTTTTTTTTTTTTTGGTATGACATAAGAACCTTCGTCCTTGGATCCAAAATTTTCACCAACCTTGCTATTACTGAAATTTAGTTACTATTGAAAAATTTCCTATTAACATATTCATATCTTATGTAAGCATGAAGTTCGTAAATAATTGTAATATAAATATTTCGAAAAATCAACTGTTGGATTAAATATTTATGTATGTCGTGCATGCAAAAAAATCATAGTGATTAAACGATCGATTTCTCAGAAATGCATATCATTGAAAAAAATTATTACAATTTTCTGCAATCACTGTTTTCTTGGTTAATATTTTGACATGTTTACATTGAATTATAGTAATTTTTGGCATGCATGACATCCGTATACATAATATTTAATCAAACGGTCAATTTTACAAAATATGTATCCTATAATTATATATTAGCTTTATGCTTACATAAGATATATAAGTATATACTGAGTAGATAAGGATTTTGAAAAATATAAAAATTTAAATAATTGAATTGGGGATGAATTTATTTGTTTTTGATTGTAAATGATTGTGATTTAGCTATGAACTAATTTATTTAAATATTCACTGATATTCAATGAATGGATTTAGGCATTGAGAAGGCTGATTTATCTTTAAGAATTTTCGGACCTTTAGTTATAAGTAGAATTTAATGGCATTACTACAACCACATTTTGAATATCTTTAAGTGTCTTGTAAAGTAGGCAATACAGATAGCAACACTCTTGTCATATTGTCATCTCTTGGGTAAAATTTTTTGGGAAAAAAATAATAAAAGCAACATCCTTTTTATCATTTTCATCTTCTTGTTTAGTGTCACACCTAACTTGAAATGTTATGTTAATTGTCTCATTATATATATATATATATATATATATATATAATCCTTGTAACATATGGTGACGAAATAACTAATGGGTCCGGGGCGCTTAGCATTTGACAAATTAACATGGTCAATGGCTCAATGCTTAAAACACTTAGAAGAATTCGAGTAATTTGATTTGATTATACTAATCATTTTCTCAATGGATAACATAATCATATTTATAAGAATGGAGATTACGATGTTTCCAAAGTGCTTTTCCGACTGCATGCCCTAATGGTATAATGCTAGTGTGCTTAATATGCAAGATTATAGATTCGGTTCTTTGACATCTTATGTTAATAAGATGTTTGTTATTATTTATATATATATAGAAGTGCTAATATAAGGTGCACCTTATGCTTCTAGCTTGCATCATGTGCTCTTTTGTAGCGCCACTTGCGGTGCAAATTTTAAAAACTGACCATTGGATTAGATACTTCAATTATGTATGTCATGTCTGTCAAAAATCATAGTGATCCAACGGTTAGTTTGTGAGAAAACTGATTTATATATATATATATATATAGATTCTTTGGAAACACCCAAAAGATGTTGTAGGTACTAAGATAAACACTGATTTGTTATTAAAGTATGTTGGATTAGGCTTTGACTGAAGAGGAGCCCTTTCCTCTTGACTTTCCTACTCAAATTAAATTAATTTTACATTTTCTCAGGCATTTTTTCTACCCCCGGCTTCAAATTCCATAGACTTTGTTTGGAACTTTGGATTGACCAGCAAAGAGTCCATGTTTGTCATTTTGAACCAGATTCCAACGTGCGAATCCCGCTCTACCTTACTCAACAACCTAAACTTTGGTATATCCTTCTGATTTATTTATTTATTTATTTATTTTTAAAAACAACAACTTAAGTTGTTGGAAAGTTAATTCTCCCTGACAGAGAGGATTTGGGGAAACAAGGCGGGATTTGAAGACCATATTCGATACTTTCTTTAATACTAACAAATACGTATTAATTTATTTTTATATAATTAAATTCAAAATTTTTCTTAAAAATAGGAATATATGTATGTCGCTAGGCTAACATGTTATGTATCCCCAATCCTCTAGTTATAGGAGAAATTACAGTTTAACCCTTCTAAAATTATTAGCCGTTTTCAAGTTGCCCATAACAAAATTGATCTATTTAGAAATTTTAAAATCTTTTGGACCTTTTCATCAAACGGGCAAAGTGAATATTAATTAATGTCAACTCTTAAGTCCATCTGAACAAACCGGCCAGCACGGCAGCTAATTGACATCAAAACCTTAGTCAACATAATTTCAAATTTTCCAAAATCAACATAAGAAAAAAATTATAGTCCGAATAAGTGCCATTTCTTAATCCATCAATGACATATTTGGTGGATTGGGTTAAGTTGACCCACAATTTGGTGGGTTGGATACAGTATTTTTCGATGCTATCATGCCAAACTAAATTACCAATTAAAGCACTATTTCCTCTCTTGTCAATGGTTTAGTAATCTACCAGCATCGGAGCATATATATATCTATACTACTTATAAAAGTTCAAATGATGGAAAAACTTTTGATTATTGAAATACCCTTATAATGAATTGTAATGACACTAATGCCCTCCTATAAATGTACTTACTTAAAATCTCTTAAACTTTTTTATTATAAATCTTTTTTTAATTACTTTTTTATTCTTAATAACTTTTGAACTACCCATTCTTTATTAAGTTTTCTTATTTGTGTATAACTATTTTTTAAAATAAAAATTTATTATATTTTAGTTGTGCATTTTTATATTATATTATATTTTCTATATCCACACACACACACACATATATATATAAGTTTGAATATTAAAAAAACTTTTGATTGGCCACAATATCCTATATAATTATAAAAGTATATAAATAGGTATGTTCCAGATAATTCCACCAATCAAAAATCATAATAGTAAGACCTTTCTAATTGATTGAAGATTACTTATAAATAGTATGGAATAATTCTTTTTGAATTGAACTCAATTTCTCAAACCCTATAAAATTTCATTAATACAACAAAAGTATTATAAATTAAATTGAAATTCTTTTACAAACATTGTCCCATAAAACTCTATCAATCTTATTATATAATTCATTTTTTAAAAAAATAAAAATACTAACACATTTATAGATCAAACTCAATTGCTTGAAATATTAAATATTATATGATTCACACTTTATTTATTATTTTCAAGAAAAAACAAATATAATTTGAGTAATTGTTCCACTATAATTTTTATTTATAAATACTGATTCATCACTCAATCAGACTAAATTTCTTAAATAATTAAATATTGTAAAATTCACAATTTATTTCTTAGTTTCAAGGGAAAAAAATTAAAAATTTCTAATTATTTTAATAAAATTTTGAATATTTTATCTTAATTGTATTGATCACTCCATCACTCAAAATTGAAGTTTTTTAATTTTTTTTTTTTAATAAAAAAAAATTATCACGTGCATCGCACGTGGTGCAATTCTATAAAAGTATGAATGTGGAAAAATCTTTTGATTGACCAAAATATCCTTATATAATTGAAAATTTACATAAATAGATATTGTCTCTTGAAATTTCACTCACGACAATAAATAGGTTTTCTAAAAAAAATTGAATTTAAAATTATTTGTGAATAATAATTTATTTTTAAGTCTACTTAAATTTTTAAACATGATCTCATTGAATTTCATCAATAAAATTTTGTTAATATGAAATTCTACTAAAAAAATTTAAAAAATTATTAGTTAAATTAAATTTCTTTCAAATTCTAATTCATTTCTAGATAAACACAAATTTTCAAACAATTAATTACTATAAAATACCAAATAATTTATTTTCTATTTCTTATTATTTCCAATACAAACATAAATATATTATTGCTAATAGTATTTTTTTATATCAAAAAAAATTATAATATGAAAATTTTATAGTTTATTAAATTTGTATGTATTTCATCTTAATTACATAGTTCACATTATATATATTTGATATTTTAAAATTATATTTTTCTGCAAAAATTTACATGTGCAATGCATGTGGTGCATTTCTAGTATATATATACAATATCACGTGCACCTGATACTTCTTGCATCAGGTGCCCTCTTGTAGAGCCACCTGCAATGAAAATTTTGAAAAACTGACCGTTAAATTAGATACTTCTATTATGTATGTCATGTCTGCCAAAATTAAAGTGATCCAACAGTTAGTTTTTGAAAAATGTAACTTTAAAAAATTATGACTATTTCGTTCTTTAAAATGTTATCATTTTTTAGCAGTTAGTTTTCTTAGAAACCAACCATTGGATCACTGTGATTTTTGGCAGGCATGACATATATTATAGGGTATACATTATAGGCATGACATACATTTTTGGCTCTACAAAAGGGTACATGATGCAAGATGCATCAGGTGCGCCTGATATTTATATATATATATATATATATATATATATATATTTCTTTTGTACGATATACTAAGAGAAAAAAAAATACAAAAGTACTATTGCTACCCTTAAATTATATTCCGTAATTAGAGACATGAGCTTTATCCATTGGTCTTATTGCTTACAATTCATAAAGCAAAATATTTCAAATATAATCTCTCATGAGCCCAATTACTAACTTAATTTTTTAGCTACAGTGAATTATTAATGTTCAAAAATTAATCGAACAAAATGTTTAAATACATCAGTTTTTTTAAAAAAAAAAAAAAAAAAAAAAAAAAACTCATGTCCCTTTCATTTTATGGGCGGGGCAATCAGACAGATCATGTGACTTCTAGTTTTGAATTTTTGGATTTTGATATTGTGCCGTTATAGGACTTGCACTTGTGAACATTTCTTTATTCATGTCCAACAAGAGAGAGAGATTTCAAAATTTCAACATATATGTGTCACTATATCTATATATATATATAGAGGTTTTCTGTTATGAGGATCACCTTACTTTAAGATAAAGTAAGCATCTAACAGTAGAGCCGCCTGTGATGAAATTTTTGAAAACTGACCGTTGGATTAGATACCCCTATAATGTATGTCATGCCTGCCAAAAATCACAGTGATCCAACGGTTAGTTTATGAGAAAACTGACTGTGAAAAACTATGATTTTTTTGTTCTTTAAAATGTTATCATTTTTTGGCAGTCAGTTTTCTCATAAACTAACCGTTGGATCACTGTGATTTTTGGCAGGCATGACATACATTATAGGGGTATCTAATCCAACGGTCAGTTTTCCAAAATTTCATCACAGGCGGCTCTACTGTTAGATGCTTACTTTAGCTTAAAGTAAGGTGATCCTCATAAAAGAATTTCCGTGTATATATATATATATATATACACACACATACGGGAATGATTCTTTATACATATGCCAACTTTAATTAAAATCAGTATAATGAACATAATGACTTTAATTAATTAGTTGTGGAATACGATATTTTAATTAAATTTTTTTAATGAGTTAGATAATATTTTTATGCATGTTGTTGTTGGTGCCAAAAATCACACTCATCAATAAGAAGATTTCTTAGAAATGTCCCTTTGAAATACCGTGACAGGCCTACAAACCGGACCGGATAGTGAAGTGGGCTTGGACGGGCAAGGAATAAATTGCTGTTCCTGTGGCTTGTGTGTACCATGTAGTCATTTAGAGCAAAAATGCATAGTTTGGTTATAAAAAAAGGTTGCCAGAGTGATGACCAGAAAGGCCACAAATTAAACCCTTGTGACAATGGACCTGTCTAATTACCACTTTGATGGTTAAAATCCATGGCAACATTTTTTTGGCGGCATTTACTTTCAGTGAGGTTTGGACCCAAACTAATCCTTAGGAATGAATGAAATCTTCCGTAAATTCTATCCATCATAAAAATCAGGATGCGATGATTCAATCCCAAGACCATGCAACATAATCCAGTAGTGGTGCAGTATGCAAATCAAGAGTGAGTGAGGAAAATATAGTCGGCGATAACTTCAAAAATGTAAAAAAAAAATAATAATAAAAAAAAATCGGGTGTTAAAAAAAAAAAAACTTGTTAATAAGGCAGGCATGTACTGGGCAGTCTGGGCTACGGGTAAAATGACGAATGCCGTCAGCCAACGATGAACTGTGCAGCTTATTCACATAGCACTATATCCTTTGCTTGCTGGTCAGTGTTCCACATATTCCACAGGCTGAGGTCACATCAAGCCCAATATCACTAAAATTGTTGGCACTGTGTTTACTTGAGCCTGACCAGACCTAGTCTCATGGCTCAGGGTCAAAACCTGGACTTGACCCCAAACAATGTTGCGATTAGCAGGAAATGGAAAGGATACGTAGTGGCCAGTGGGTTGAAACCAATAACTTCCCGAAAATTGTATGATCTTGTTTATATCCAAAAAAAAAAGGCGTGGATGCCATTGGGCTTCATTTGGTCTTAAGTTTAGGTAAATATAAAGTACATTATCATAAATAAATAAAAAGTTCATTATTTGCACAAATATAGTTGCAAAGAATACAATGGTGGCATGAACTATCGGGACTGAGAGGATATCACCCAGCGTACCCCTATGGGGAGGGCAAGGATGAGGGTGGGGGGAGGTGGCCAAGGCAGAGTATTCAGCATGCCTGATCGATAGTGGTTGTGTAGAATCCCAAAGCAGCCAGTCCTTGAACAAAGAAGAAGAAACTTCAGTTTCCATGTGAAGTATATAATAATCATTTTTCGTCATGAAACTTACATAAAGTTGAATGAGTAGGTTGCTTGGGAAAGAGAGATGTAAAAATGATAGCCAGTAGAATGAAAAATGCGAAGACCTGCAATAAAACCCAAGTGTGATCAGTGAAGAATCGGCAAGATATAGGGAAAAGATACACTAGCATTGGGACTCACCATTGCTGAATTGTATCTTGGCGGGCTATTGATAATGTAGGATTTCCTGGAAAAACATGGAAAGCGTGTTCATGAAAATGGGGGTTGTGTTGGAAAAAGCAGAAGCATATTGACACCAATCCATATACTCCTCCTGGTTTCACCAGCACCAATCACAGCACATCATATAGAGATGCAAGAGGCAGTTTCATCCTTTCACCCTAAAGAAGGATTACTAACAATTCTCTGTGCTATATAATTGGTCAGAGGAGTGAACTGGAGAGGTGCCTGACCTAACTAAAATGGTAACATACCTTTTATTTAGCACCCCTGAATCCCTGCAAGCCTTTTGTATTGCTTCTAGTTGACGTACTGTTTTTGTAGCATTGGGGTCATTCATCTCAACCTGCAACAGAAAATGCATGCTATTCTGTAAAAATGCACATATGCTCAAAATAAGAATTGTAATGACATGACTTGTTTGGAAGTTTGCTGTCATTTATTAATCTTTTCTCGCATTATGCCGCCGTAAAAGTCATGGTTTAGACACAGTTCTCCACTATAACAGCAAGTGATAGGCTGAAAATAAACATTTTTAACAATGTACTGTAGCAATCATTATCCTCAAACTGAAGTAAGTGACTATTAGTATCCCCAAACTAATGGCATCGCATCAATAGGTCCACTGCTTTTGACTTGCAATTACCAGCAATAGGAGCTGTAAGTACAATAATTGTGCAACTTTAGATGGAGTAGTTGGTCAGGCAACCTCGACACTTGTAATGAAATTCCAAGTCTTCGTGGAAAATAAAGCAAAGCATTTCAATAGTTGGTTTGGTGGATAAAGTTTGACCATTTGAGCATGCTTGAGTTGTGGATTGCCGGTCAGTCGGTCACCCCCTCAAGATCTCAGAACACACTTTGAGGAAAGTGATCAGAGCTGCTTTCTGATAAGTAATAACATGTACCCAGGAGACCTTAGTGATAGCATGCAATGGATGTGATTGAGTAGTATGCAAATGATCAGAAAAAGCAAGAAGCAAAAGTTCCAAAAATATTCAAGTTTCTCCAATGCGTCCCCTGTAAATGTGGGCCTAGTTCTTTTTGCAGCATGTTGTAAAGAAAATAATATGGTATACTCTACTGTTTCTGTGGAAGTGGTTGAGATGATCGAGCCATCAAGCGCTAATGACCCAGTTGCCACATGCTTTCTTCTATCATGCAAATAGAATTGCTTTAGATCAAGTGTGCAGCTAACCCCTTGAAGTGGCATTGTTTTTTCTATCCTCGGTTCTGTTATATCAATGTTTTTTTTTTCCTTCACTTGGATATTAAGTTGGTTTTTGTCCACCTTTTGGTTATTCTATGGAAATCACATAAAAACTAAAGATCAACACTCGCTTCTCTGCAATCAAGTATAGAATTTAGTAATCTAAATCATAGTTCCTCAAAGTATTTTTCGAAGGATATCAAATAATGATTTCAAGACTACAATTGAAAAAGAGGTAAGACTATATTCAAATGCACACCAAACTAGCTCATGAAGTAAATTCTGAAGCTTTATACCTTACTCTTCAGCATAGAAGAGAAGTCGAAGAAAGCACCATAGACATCAGCCACTGTTTTAGTTTTGTCAATAACTTTAGCAGTAAGACCTGGAATATGAGAATTAAAAAACTGTAATGAGAATAGAGATGTCTCTCTGAGGAGATGCTACCATACTAGGACACAAACCATTAATAAGTACAGCACAGAAAAATGCTCGATATTTAACAGGTTAAAAATAAACTATACAGTTCATTGGGGCAGCTAGCAATATATATGCTCAAACAGTCAAACTGTTGACCCCTGAAAAATCTGGCTTGAACAGAATATTTTTTACAGAAATGAATCTTACCACGTCTCATTTTCACTACTCCTCTAAAGACTTCAACATTGTTGTAACATAAAGCTAGTGTTCCAATTGCCATGATCTGGAACAAGTAATGCACATAAATCAGTTGCCAGCTTCCATATGGAACATAACAAAACCCAAACTCATTAGTCATGAAAATTATAAGCAAAAAGTCAACCTTCAGTGGTTAGTTCAAAAGATTTCACACCTGAGGAATAGCACAAAATCGAAATATAGCAGGATCTCGCAAAGCAGACATGTATTTCAGACAATCTTCCACATGTACAAGAGCATTAGTGACCATATCATTCAAGCATTGAACTGCTTTGATCGAGTTCTCCTCGTATTTCATGTCCTGCGGTCCATATTATGATTATGCCAATCAGTTAAATGATCATATATAAACTGATCATCTATATAAGTTCCTTGTTAATTAGGCTCAACCCTCAATTGAAGGGCAAATTAGAATTGGGACCAATCATAAAGTATATCCATGTTCAACACTGAACACCTAAAATAGACGAACCTCAAGTTTGTTGACGTATTTACTCCAAATTTGACGAGGCCAAAACATACGTGACTTTGGTATCTCATTTATGTCCTCCAGATAGTCTCGAATTATATTTGTTTTCTGCATTTCATTAAAGCAATAGAAATAGATGCAAGGGTAAGAGCTATAACCAAGATATTTTATGAGCCAACAGAACTAGTACAAAAATAATTCACTACCTGAAGAAATAAACCCATTGAATTAGAGAGAGAATCTGGAGCTAAATCTTCCAGCCTGGAGGCATGGAAAAGCTTAGACAATCCCAACCCAACAAGTCCTGCTACATAATGACAATATTCATCATAGTCGTCAACTGTCTCCACCTGCAGAGCCAGGACAACAATATCAGTGGCAGAGTAGCCCACTTACAATGCAACATAACTGTGTTGCTCTTGCGATGCCTATAATACAGATTTAGTCCAGGAACTGTTACAGATGCAGTGTATGAAAATTTCATTTGGATAATATCTGTCTTGGTTAACCCAAAATCCAGACCAAACCAAGCCTTGCCCTGGAATTACATGATTCATAAGGGCAAAGCACAGAATGCTTGCAAATGTCACTTAGTCCCGAGGTATTGATCAAATATAAATTTCCTTACATAGTTTAAGTATTAACACTATTTTTCAATTACACACCCAGCAAAAAGGAGGAAAAATAAACAAAAAGACTTAATGTACACATTTTAAGTATCTCCAACATCCCACCCAGTCAAAAGTGAAAGCAAAATTTCTTCAGCTATCTATACTTGACAACATAAGAATTATTACAAAGTAAAATGATTACTGAACCAGATGAAAGGTGAAAAAAAGAGTCCAAAATGAAGTTCTAAAACGATTTGTATAAGCTGTGTAATAGGCAAAACAAACCTCCTTGCAAATGAATTTCGCCATTCCTGCACCCATTCTTTTGGTAATATCTTCAATTGCCACTTGATGACTGCAAAAATTTTCATAAACACATGTTAAGAAAAAAAAAGTAATATTACTGAATGAATTGATTGACAAAAATAAAAATAATATCAATAGCAACAACAGCAATAACTTAGATTAAACATATTTATTATGTTACAACAATATGGAGTATGAAACTATAATCATCAAATACCCAAAATATCATTGAGAATACACACACACACAAAGCATCCCAATCAATCATTGGGAGACCAGTACTCTCGTCCCCCACCCCCAATTGTATGGCAAGCACTACCCAAATGTCAAGTATTGCTAAATGCAAAAGCAAAAGTCACATTATTCCAAAATCACTCCACATTCCATGTAAACAGTTTGATTCCAGTTACCCATTTTATTAATTTTTAATTAAAAAAATGACCTCCTGACTTGACCATCTTGATGGAAAACAAGCTAAATTTTATGTTAAGGATCATCAAAATCAATCGGGATGCATGGAAATCATGTCATATCTTAATTGGCCATTTGTAAATTTGGAAGCAGATGACATAATGATGAATCTTTAGCTTTAATTGGTGAAGTGAGAAATTGTCTTGTCACAAATTACTCTCTTAAAAGGTTTCAAGGAATATATAACTAATATAGATAAGAAGACTCATAGGTCCCAAGCGGGACTGGCTGAATCCTTTTCCATCGATTTATTTTCCTCTTTTTCAGGGAAAAAAAAACCCTGAAAAAGGTGAACCTGCAGAAAACACAAGGACTAAACCTATTCCCCACAAATTACAACATTACGTGGTAACAACAAAGAAAAACATAAGATCTAAGTACCAATCCGTTCATGTTTGATTTGCAAGCAAAATGTTTAAGAATGAGTGACAGTCACATCATATCTCCAACAAGAATTCCTTCCAGGTTAATTCAGGGGAAAGAAGTGCAAGGATAAGAAATTACCTCTGTCCCAGTTCTAGAAATGCAGTTGAAACATAATGGAACTGGTCCATGAGAACTTTATAGTCCTTTGTACCACCTAAACACAAAAGAACCCACATAGATAACACAGAGTGTACTAAGCCTACTGCTTTTGTAAAATCTGATGTACAATGTAAGAACATTATGGAGTAAATAACCTTGAAAAAAAATAATACCACAACCCTCAGAGGAGTGTACAGTGTACCAAATTATAGGACATTGTCACAACAGTTAGGTAGACATAAAAAATATCAAGTAAGGATGTTAAGTCAAAATATAGAAATCAGAAAATTTATTATTATGATTTCCCTTGATGGATCCAACAAATTACCAAACATAATGAGAAATGCTTGGACAGCACCAACAAACCATGAACCACCTCTCTCTCTCTCTCTCTCTCTCTCTCTATTGTTTCAATAGTGTCAGAACCATCTCATTGAGTTCTGCACAATAAGATTCGACAATAAAATTCTACACATGGTGGGGCTTGACCAGCCAAATCTGACACTGGATCAAAACACTTCATGAGTGCTCGATTTCACAATTAAACAACTAGACAGGGAAAAATTATCAAACATCAAGTGAAGTTTCCTTACTGCAAAGCTAATAAATTCAAGCATATACAATTATTAAACTGGAGGCTCATGCATAAATTTTTTTAACTGTCTTTGCATTTGAGCAGAGAAAAGTTTGAAGCCTTGGATAAACCCTTCTATAAAGAATAAAGGAAAATAGTTGGCAGTAACAAAGCTTAAAAAGAGAAACAGAATAGATGATACATTCTAAGAGTACTCACATGAGAAATGCCAGTCACGATCATATATGTGACGATGAAAAGCTTTAAGAATAGGTAATTTGATATCAGAAGCTATGCTCGTATCATCCTCTGTCAAACATGCAAACAAGCATGGGGAAGGCAAACATCAATTCACTGGATATAGTAGTAGCATCATAACTAAGGAAAAGAAAGCAAAACAAACTAGAATTTTGTAAGTATCGACATACAAAAAGGCAGAAAGGCAATCCAATGATCCATATGACCTTTGAAGCTGTGATTGACCTCAGGTTTTATATTAGTTATTATAGAATCATACAAGTGTCAAATTGGTTTTCAACAGCTTTAGATTATAGGAATTTAAAAGTGAGATAATAAGAAAAATTGTGTCACTCAAATATCTAATGTATCAAATGCCAGGTATAATATATCAGTAATAATCCACAAACTAGGTCGGGCAAACTTTATACAAACAGAAAAACATAAAGAATTAATCTATCGAGTTGAAATTTTTGATCTAGCTGAGTTGCAAAAGCTGAGTATAACATGACACTAGAAACCTATATAACATATAAGGCTATAAGTATCCGTGTTAGAGACGAATACAAAATCCAGACTGGCCGCTAGGCCTTATCTCAGGTGGAAAAAGGGTGGGGTGGGGTTGAGGCAGGTCTAGGGTTCAAAGATCTCATGTACCAAGAAAAAAAAAAAAAAAAAACCTTCAGTTTATCCATTATTAGAATCTGTGAGAGTTCAAGATGCAGACATAAAAGTATCAGCATTTACCTAACACATAACACAACTGAAATTCAGATAACAAAGTGGAGGAATGTGATAAAAAGAAAACTAATTTGATAAAAAAAAAAAATCAGTTATTATTCTACATACAATTACTTATGGTGAATGTTAACAAAGAATGAAAAAAGATTCTTGTAGCCAACCCCTGATATTAGAGACAAGGCTAGCTGAGTAGAGTTGTGTTGATGTTAACATAGAATATCATACATAAAGCAAAAGGGCAAGGTAGTTGAAACTAACCAACAGTATCGAGGGCTCGGAGAACCAAATAGAAAATGCAAACCTGCAAAGAGAAAATGATGATAATCAAATAGCAGCCTAGGTAGCTATGAACTATTACAAGACGAGAAGTAGATTTGAAGAAACAACACAAACATTTACTGCAACAAGTAGACAATGTAAATGTTGCTTCGAAAAGAATAAGAAAATATAATCTCATTGAATGCAAAACCGTCCATTTCAGGGAGAAAGTATTGGGAAACATCTAAAATATCACTTTTGCCCAAAGCAAATTCACATGAAATCTTACTCGTAAACTATGACATTCTTGCTACACTTTTTGAGCTCAACAAACTAATAAACAAGCGCATTGTTTTCCTCTTCTTCTTTTTTAGGCAAAACAGGTCTAAGGCTGCAGCTAAACTTAGTAAAATTTATTTCCAATGCTTCCCCCGAACCAAGAACTTCTATTATTCCACAGTAATTACATAAAATCAAATTTTAAAATATGTAAAAGAAAAACACTTCAATAAAGAGTCTCACCCCAACAAGAAAATGAATTTGGCCTCACTAAATCAAATGCTACAGATGCAAAATCACCCATAGTGTGAATTTAAATATTAGTTGGAATTCACTTGCTCAATCTAGAAATTTTGCAGAAAGAAATCCTATACAAGTAAAATGGACTAGTAAACTTCAATAATAACAATCATAAGCCACAAAAATCATTTAACCAACCCCTGCCATACAGAAAACACAATAAGAATCTCCAATTTCAATTCCTGGGTGAACTCAAAATCTAATATTAACTCAGATTAAAACTAAAAACGCAGAAATAACGGCAATTTCCTGACACAGAGAGAGAGAGAGAGAGAGAGAGAATGTGTGCGAAGGAGAAGCTGTAAAATGAATGTAAGATTCAAAGAGACATGGAAATATACAAACAAGCATGCATACATACATACATACATATATAGAGAGAGAGAGAAGAAGAAGAAGAAGAAGAAGCTTACAGCGTTGCGCAGTTCGGGGCCAAGCTGTTGAATGACGATAGAGAAACTGCGAGAAACCTTATGAAGCATGGTGAAACAGAAGGCCCAGTGAGGCTCCGTTGGGATCTGCTTCTCCGCATTCCTCGCTGCGATCTTTAGCTTCACCAGCGGGTATAAATCGTCCGGGTGCTTCAGAATCGCTCCCAAACTCGTCATTGCCTACTCAACACACAGATCAATCAATATATATATATATATATACGGAGTATATATTATAGAAACAAAGACAAAGAGGCCGAGGATGATGATCTTCTTCACTTCTCTTGTTGAAGACGAAGGCTTCTTCTGCAAATAAATAGGAATGTTGATGCAGGTAATACAAAAATGGGGATCGAATCGTGTTTCTTGCGGACAGCAGTGAATATCCACACTTTTAACATCGAATGTTTTTTTTCATAAATTTATTTATTCATATAATAATGTTGAAAACCATTTGATCTTAGACGTTTAGATTTTTTTATTTTTTATTTTCAAAAAAAAATAAAATAAAATAAAATTGCGGCCACGCATCACGCTGGTCGTGACCCTACACCACTAGCTTCTAATGCTTCACGTTTTTTCTGTTGTCATCGCGAGGAAAGGTGGCATAAACGCTTGCGCTTCCTACCATTTTTATCATAAGCCTCGCCTGCAATGATGTTTAAGCAAATAATATTTTTTTAAGAATTATTTTTTCATATATTTTTAAAAAATTATATTTAAAAAATATTTTTATATATCAAAATTTTTCATATTACAAGTAATTGTCATAAAGTCACATATTTCTTTCACCTTAATTATATCATACTATTATATAAAAGTAAAAGCAATTTTTAATAGGGGAATTTGGCAAAAGGTTTTCATTTAAAAGATTTTCATGCCAAAAGTCCTCTCAAAAGATTCTTTTTTTCAAAAGTCCTTTTAGCATAAATTAGACAAAAATACCTTCATTCCTAACAACCTTCAACTCCATCTACACCCCCAACTCCCAGGTTCACTACGTCACACCCAGTAATTCCCTACGCCGGAAACACAAGTCACTACGCCGGAAAATGCAGGCCACTACGCTAACGCAGGTCACTACATCAGAAACGCAGGTTACTACGCCGGAAAACAAAGGTCATTACGCCAAAAAAAAATCTTTCTTTTTCTTATATTTTCCAATCAATCAAACAAAAAAATAATTTTTCTAAATGAAAAACTATTCATTTTCGGTCGGAGAGAAGCCGATCCCGAGTTCCCACCAAACAATCCCAAATTAAAATTAAAATTTCAGTTTAATATTTGTATCTAAAAATTCACATTTCTGATTTCTTTTATTTTCCAATATTTTCTCGGAAATCAAACAATCCCAAATTAAAAGAAAACAGCAGCTCTGCCTTCTCAAATCCACCATTGCTGTCGGCGACCACAGATACACCATAAAAAATATTCTCGTTTTCACATATAAAATCTTCCCGCCAGAGAAATGGTTAATCGCTTGAGAACTCGAAAATCTCCATCTCGATCAATGGCGCCGCTTCAATTCAAACTCAAAAAAATCACCTCAAGCCTCGAACAAATGAAAGCTGCATTTCATCATCCAACCAGACCACCAGCACCTCCTGCCATGACTGACTTGCCTTCTTCACCAAAAAGGGTTTCATTACTTATATGTTCTATATGAAATCAGAACATTCACTACCGTGAAAAGGAACATGCTGACGAAGCTATTCCTTAATGGATAAGCTTTAATGCGATGAAGTTACATTATCTCTCTCATTTTATTAGTGTTTTAAAGACATACTTTGTGGATACGAATCATCCAATCATCATCAGCAGTTTTGGAACCACAGCAAAAGCTTAGATCTTTGAGAAGAGATTATCACGATTCACGAGTATGTGCAAAGGAATTAAGGAAATTTAAACAAATATTGTAATTTTTCAACACAAGGTGCCATTGGATGCAAGACCAAAGTCAACATGGATATAGCAACTATGGGATGCAAGCAGAACAATGTGAGGTAATTGCTAAGATAAAATGCACGATTCAAAAGCTTCAAAGGCTGGTCAAAGACAGAGAAAAGAAATTGTAGAAGCTATTCCTTTGCTCGGACCATAATGTGGAAAAAGAGAAGAAAGGCGTTGGGAAGAGTAGTGCGTGGAGCTTAGAAAATATCTTAGGGCATTTTTGTCCGTAAAATAAAAGAATTTAGAAAAAAATGACTTTAGGCAGTAAAACTTTTATAAAAAGGACTTTTCAATGAAAAAAATATATGGTAGGACTTTAAGCAAAAAACATCTATAAAATAGGACTTTTGGCCAATTATATGTTTTTAATATTTATATTTTTTTAGCAAAGCAAGAAGCCGAGAAGCCATGGTTATGATTTGTATATATATATATATATATTAATTTATTATTATAAGGATGGAATTTGGACTGGTTGAAAAACAAAGAACAAAACACTTTTAAATTCTTAGAATTTCAAGCAATGAGAGTAAAAAGTGTTTGACATTTGAAAGTTTTAGAGTCCCTTATTGGATTGGGCATATGCAGTGATGAGAGAGAGGATTGCTGCCGGTAAGGGAGAGAGAAGATTGGATGCGCCGTGGCTGATCGTCGGCGTGGATGCCGAACTGACGTGAGTTTGTGAGAGGCAAGATAAGATATGGGGTTTGGATGGGATGAGAGAAAGTGAACCATTGATGTCAGCATCATTGATGTCATCGTTGATGGCACAAAAAGGTGTGATTTTTTATGCCATATGCTTTTCATATTCCCATGCTATTATATCAATTAGATTGCCTTTCATCTAAGGCTATTAATATGTGTATTATAAGGTGTAGTTTCATGTGTGAGGGGATCATATCCCTATATATATATATATATATATATATATATATATATATATATATATGAAGAGGGTAAAATCCGACTCGTACTTAGAAAGCGACACGTGTCTGATCGGGTGTCTCTTTATCGGATCGGGTCACAGGAATTGCTGTCTAAGGTTCAGGATAAAAGTTAAAGAGGTGGTTTGGATCGAGTTCCACTATACTCGAAGGGTTTGCTTGATCGCGGAATTTGGGGGTGGATCCCATAGATCGGGGACGACCCTTCTCGATACCCCGATCTTCATCAATGCAATACGTACCGATCGGGGACACCTGACAATGGCGCAGCGTATTGGATATCTCAATGTACTTTTTCGTGATTACAAAGTACATCTGACACCAAACCTAAACATGGAAAAGGTACGAAATGATTATGTAGGTAAGGCCACGCTTAAATGGCCGATCAAACTATTCACGTAAATATTAAATGTGATTAGAAGTAAGTAAAACAAGTTAGATGGCTAAACCTATGAGGTGATCATTGTCGTACGAATGCCAGACCTCTCAAACATCTATATAAGAGCTAAACTCAGAAAAATGAAGGTATGCTCTCACACCCATAATCTTTATCTCTATTTTTCATATTATCTCCAGTAACTAACTTGATCGTCAGAGTTTAACAGGTAGGCATCACACCGGTGCCCATCAGCCACAGCAAATCACCGTGTCCTCCCAAGTAAGATCCATCTCTCACAACCATATTTCAACATCATCAATATATATATATATAATTAAAATTTTCAAAATACTTTTTTCCTATTGGTTGACACAAATTTCAAATTCACGACTCTTCAAAACACCATTTCATAATTTTTCTATATTGAACAAATGCAGCTCTTTAAATAATTAATTAATTATTTAATATTTAACTAACATATCTTTTCATTCGTGGTGGTTGTTTCAACAGCCATCATAGGCACCCTTTCACATATATATAATGACTACATTTGTAGGAAGAAGATAGGGCCTGTTTACTTCATGAAAATTTTCACAATTTTCATTTTCTATGAAAATTTTTAAAAAATGGTTTTTATTTTTAATTTTCAAAATTTAGAGAATGCATTTACTTTGCAAAAATGAAAACTATTTTTAAAAATAAAAAATAGTGAAAATGCATTTTCATTTTTTTTTTAAATACATCCAAACAATAGTGACAATTGCTTAGAGGGATATTGCCAAGGAAAAAATTTAACTCATTTTCTATTTTCTTTATTTATTTATTTATTTTTGTGTGTGTTAAATAGATAAAATTTAACTAGCATAAGTAAATTTATAATAACATGTAGTCTAATTTTGAAAAAGTAAAAAAAAAAAAAAAAAGTTATCTTCGAAATAGATGGAACATGCTACTACATAACATGATAAAGTCCACATAATGTCCTCACATAATAACAAACATATCATAGTAAAATAGATCAACATCAAATACAAATTAAAATTGTTTTTAAATTCTCTCCCAAACCAAATTTCTATCTACGACCTCAACGGTAATCCTCCCGTAGTGAAGTGACAATGTGATCTCTAACTTGAGCCATAAGGGTAGTTTGAGTTAAGTCAACTGAGATGCCCTGTTGTTCGGTCCCAACACCTTCTTCATTTAGGACTTCCATTCCTTTATGCATATATTCCTCAAATAGCATGAAGATGAAGATGGAGATGGAGATGAAGAGAAAGAAGAAGAGGAAGAGGAGATTTACCTGAAGATTTCGGTGAAGATGGATCTCCTCTTTGCAGATCCAAGAGCCTTCTGCAACTGGAGTTGCTCTCTCTGCGAAATGGAGCTGCTCCCCTCTATTTTTGTCACGTAGAAATGGAGCTCGAAAGGTCACGCATTTTTTTAAAAAATCCAAAATCCCGTGTTTTCCATTTTTTAAAAAATTCAAAACGTTTTTTTTTCATTTTCAGTTTTTCTAAAATTTAAATTCATTTTCTTAAAAACAATTTTCACTTTTTACAAGTAAACGCGTTTTTTGGACCGTTTTCTGTTTTTATTGAAAATGAAAATGAAAGTTGTGAAAATTTTCATGAAGTAAACAGGCCCTTGTACATTTTCATATATATTTTCTCACTTCTCTCTTTATTCTTTCACACACATATATAATCTGTTACACTACTTTAGATCTATAATTGTACATGGATAAAGTTATGTGCTTCTTTTATTTTTTTAAATCATCTATCTAGTTACGAGATACTGAAAACACATGGAGAACGCATGAATATGATGGTAAGATACATCAAAACATTTATAAACGTATAACCAATATGTTGGTAAATTCTGTGATCTTGTATATAATTTCTTTGATCATAGATGCTTCAAAAATGAACATTTTATGATGTTTTTTCATCACTTGCATTTTTTACTAATTACTTTAAATATAAACAAATGAATAATACTTTATATATCAAAAAATTTATCCCAAGAGTGTCTTCCAAATGAAGTGGCGGATGAACTAATCAATCTTTTTTTTAGTGAATTTTCTCTCTTTAATAAATAAAAGGTAAGAATTCATTTGAACTGTCTTTTTAGAATATATATATATTTTTTTAAATCACTTTTGGAGCTCAAAATTACACTAAATTTAAGAGAAAGAATGATAATCACTTCTAGACGACTTAAAGGATGAAAAGATGAATGACAAAATTTTTATACTAAAAATGACTATGGTAAAAGTTATGAAATCCCAATTTCTGCCACTATTTCTTTTAGTTTAAAATTTTTGATATGTAAAAACATGATTTGAATATTACGTTAACGAAATATGTGAAGAGATAATAATTTAAAAGTGATTTTATAAAGAAAAAAAAAATGGCAAACAGACCCTTAAGCTTATTGACTGATTTAAGTGAAGCTAGATTATCATATTGATTTTGACTAAAACTTGAAGGAAGGTATCTCTTCATTGATTGTTTTGTTATTTTGTTCATAAATCATAACTATCGGTGCACAATATTCCCAAACTCTCATACCCCTTAACTAACATAGCTGACATTACATTTATTGTAGGTGGAACTTAGGAATGACATTTTTATTTTTCTTTACATTTATTGTAAGTGGGACTTAGGAAAGACACTTTAATCCATCTTACATGTGTGTTAGTTCATGATTTGTGGAAATTTTTACTCTTCCACACAAAAAAATAAGTTACAATTGGAGAATGAAAGTATTACTTCACCCACCTATTTTACCGACATTTTTTCACTCACCTCACATGAACTAATTATATTTATGATATTAAAATAATAAAAATTTACCAACTAAAGTGAGTAAAATAGAATTGCTTTAGAGAATACGTCGGGATGTGAACCCGGGTCTATACCGTGGCAGGGTATTATTCTACCACTAGACCAATAGAACTTATTTAGTGTTTAATTGGATTTCTGCTTAGTTGGAATAGAATTTTGGTGTGGCAAAAAAAAAAATTTAAATAAATAAATAAATTGAAGCTGGACCCAGCAATAACCGAAATCTCCATACCTGCGAAGGAGAGGAATGACACAGCCCTTCTAAATAAGCCTAAAGAGCTATGCCATTAGGGATAATACTATTATAATTAATTTTGAAAAAAATTATGAATATGTAAACACCGCAATTATGTAGATATGAAGATATATATATATATATATATATATATATATATTTGTATATCCTTGTGGATGGGTGTGCTTGTAGTTAATAGTATAATTGAAACATTCCAAATTATTCTATCTTTTGCTTCAGATTACTTAATTCTCGGAATTGTAGCCGTTACCTTTTAGTAGCCTTTACAGCTTTTAAAACAATAGAAGATACCAAGTGAGAGCTGCCAATATTTTCTAATATTTGCAGGAATTTCAATGCAGGTGTTATATATATTATATTTGTTTTTTATTAAATGTACTGTATATATATATATATATATATATATATATTAACATATTTAAGAGAAGCCCAAGCCCAAAGATAAATCACATGGTCCATCACCTCAATTAGGGCTCTTTTTTTTTTCCTCCCTCCCCAAACGATGCACTCTTCTTATTCTAAAAGTCTTTTAATATTAATGACAAATAAATATAAATACACTTTCATTCAGTAGTTCATGCTCTCTTTTTATGGAATGAGATTTTCGATTTTGGGTTCTATTTCAGATCAATGAAAAATGGTCTATTTGTTGCAACCTTTCTGACTAACAACTAATCGCTAATAATACCGATATATATTTTCTTGGAAAAATAAAATAAATTTTCAAGACCTCTTATCTTAAGTTGAGGATACATATGATTAGGCTAATCCACCATCAACCCCCATTAGACGTGAGTTACTTAAAACACTCTAGACATCATGATTGGCAAGAGAAAGCATTACTTAAGGATGAAGCTTCCCTTTCTATTAAATCTTCCAATCAATGCATTTTTTTTTTCTCACTGGCTTTGGCAATCACCCATCAATTTCAATTGAAAGACAGCAGTCCCAAAATACCCATTAATAAGGAAAGGGAAAAATTCAAGGAATATTGAGGAATTTGAATGAGAAATGAACCCAAAAGGTATAATTAAGATTGGGTATATCAGAGTAAGGGCCCATCCTCTTTTATTTCAATAGAAAGTGACCCAATATGCCAATAAATACAATCCTTTGAAAAGCAATGAAGTCATCTTGATAAAGTGCGTGCCATCATGTAAGAAGGAAAGATATGGACATTGAAAGCCATCCCCAACCAATTGGAAGAAAAGGAAATGGAAAAGAAAGATTTATTCTGAAAAAGAAAACACTTTTTCATCTGCAGAAAACAAAAAGCAAAAACAATAACAAAAACAAAAGATGGTGTTTGGATAAGAAAAATAATTTATCCAGGGAAGTTACTGGTGAAGTTTGATGAAATTTGCAATATTTAACTCAATAAAAAACAAACTAACTAAAGGGACTTGCAAGGAGGAAGTGGAGCTCCACACAAGCCAGGATTGTTACTGAAAGCAGATGCAGGGATAATGGCTTTGTGAGGAGGAATCCTCCCACTGAGCTGGTTACCAGACACATTGAATTCTTGAAGCTCAGGCAAATCCAGCACTTTCCCAGGAATTGCCCCGCTCAGTTTGTTCTGTGAAAGCACAATTGAAGTCAACTTCTCAGCATCACCAAGCTCCTCTGCTATGCTTCCTGAAAGCCCATTACCCATAAGCTTCACTATCTGCAATTCACTTAATTTCCCCAAGGACTTTGGTACTGATCCCCCCAAGGGATTGTTTGATATAATTAGCGATTGGATTGAAGGCATTGCAGGTCTATCTCCGATTTTATCATCGATGGGACCAATGAACAAATTGTTAGAAAGATCAATGGAGTTATAATGACCAAGTGGTTGTTGAACATTTTTCATGAATATGTTCTTCAATGGACCCGTGAACTTATTGGCATGGAGATCTAGATCCATCAATAACGACAGGTTCTTGAATTCATCTGGAATTGATGAGTGGAATCCATTGTTTGATAAATTAAGGAATGAAAGATTGGTCATGTTTCCAATCCAAGGAGGCAGTTTCCCTGTCAATGCATTGCTTGATAAATCGAGTGTCGATATAGATGTTGAAGATAACCAGCTTGGAAGCTGGCCTTCAATCCCAGTTCCAGCTAAAATTAGCCTAAAAAGTTTCAATTTTGAAAACCAGCTCGGTACCTTTACTAGCCCAAGAGGATTGAAGGACAGATCTAAGCTCTGTAAACTCTGTAATTTTGCAAGCTGAGGAGGAATTTGACCAGAGATTTGGTTTCTTGATAAATCCAGTGTCTGAAGGTTTTGTAAATTACCCAAACTTGAAGGGATCTTGCCTGTGAAACGGTTGTTCGATAAGAATATATCAGTAAGCGTATTGAGATGACCAATGGTGGCAGGGAGTTTTCCAGTGAGCTTGTTGTTCTCAAGAATTAGCCTTTGAATCTTCGAGAGCTTGCCAATTGACGCCGGTAAATTACCCGTCAGCTTGTTTTCAGAAATCCGGCAGAATTGCAGAGACCCAAGTCCCGAAATCGATGAAGGAATGCTTCCAGTCATCCGATTTTGATTCAGATAAAGCAGAACTAATTCAGAGAGCTCACCAATAGATGGTGGAATGCTTCCAGCTATCTGATTTTCAGACAAATCAAAATACATGAGCTTCTTCAGCTTCCCAATACCTGCAGGAATACTACCAGTGAACTTGTTTTCATGGAGATCAAGCTTAGTTAACAAAACCAACTTCCTAATTGTCGATGGAACCGAACCGGAAAATTGATTTCCCGAAAGACCCATTTCTGTGAGTGACCTCAAAGATCCAATAACATCAAAAGGAACAACACCAGATAAAGAATTATCACTGAGATAGATCTTCTTTAGCCTTTTAAGGTACCGAAACGATAAAGGGATTGAGCCAGTGAGCTTATTTGAGTCAAGAAAGAGATGTGTGAGATGTGATAACTTGCCAAATTCTGTTGGTATAGAACCGTTTAAGTCCTTGAGATTACTCAGATCAAGAAGTCTGAGGAATGAGAGGTTTCCGAGGAAAGGGGATAAAGTTCCAGTCATGGACGTGTCGAGGATGAAATCGGTGCCGGAAACAAGGCCGGAACGTGAGACATTGATGACTCTGCCAGAGGAAAAATCGCAAGCAATGCCTTCCCAAGAAGTGCAGCAATCGGAGGAAATTGTCCATGATTGTAAAAGTTTAGAAGGGTCAGAAGTGATTTTGTGCTTGAATTCGAGTAGTGCTTCTTTGTCCACAGCATTGCAAGCTTCAGAGGGGAGTGGTGAGAAGAAGAGAATGATGAGGAGGAGTGAGAGAGTTCTCGTGTGAATGGAAATCTTCATTGAGACCGTTGGAATGCACAGTCAATAGGAAATGGCCTGTTTAGAGAGAAGAAATTAAAAGGTGGTGAACAGATCCATTAAAAGGTGGTGAATAGTTCCCTGTGTCATGCGTTTGAATTAATTAAAAGCATTGAGAGATTACAAACTCGGTGCGCTTTTAATAACTTGACCACCGCTTTGTTTGTTAGCGCGTGTGTATATATATATATATATATATATATATATATACACACACACACACAAGTAAGAAAATAAAAACTCGTTTTAAAATTGAAGACTAGGTTTTCAATTTGAGATAAACCTTAATTTAGAGTCCACTTGAAACCCTTGAATTCTTAAAGAGAATTAACCAAAAAAACTCTCTAAAATTTATTTAATTTAAATTGAATTATTAGTAGTTATACACTTTCTGGTCAGTTTATATGCTAAATAAAACTCTAATAAGAATTAGGAACTCAAATTTAACTATTACAATTTTTTTTTATATATATTTGCCGGACGATATTCATTAGAAGGATTAGTGGTTAATTATTAATGGAACCCAAATAATAAATTGGTCAATTCTCATTTACGAGAAGCGGAATTATAACCTTATTCCATAAAAAAAAAAACATGAATTACTAAATCAAAGTTATTATTTATAAATTTTACAATTATAATGCAACAGTAAAAATTATTAAAAATATAAAATAGAGAACAAAACCACTAAAAAAAAAAAAAAAAAGCAAAAATAATAATAAATTTGCATGAGTTTGTTATGGTACATCAGTTCTGGCCTTTTCTAAGAAAGGAGTAAGAAAGGCATAAAGTGGCAGGCTTATCATACTAATACGCGTTGAATTGAAATTAGAAGCAAAACTGTTAAAAGTAAGGCTTTAGAGTAGTCCGAAAGCATGTGTAATATGATTTTAAATAAGGACATTATTTAATAAGTCTTAGCCATCTATTGATTCAAAGATTTTAGCGGGTTGTTTAAGATTATTAGCATATCTATAAGAAAACAAAAAATTCTTTTGTTCTACAGATTGGAAGTTGCTTATAGATATGCTTGAGTATCCCAATTGTCAGTTAGTGGGATACATATTTTGAAAAAATCGACCGTTGGATTAGATAGACATGTCAAAAATTACAATGATCTAACAATTGGTTTATCAAATATGTTATTTTAAAAAATTATGACGGTTTTCAGCAGTCAGAATTTTTTACTGTATGTATTTTGAGATGTACATCGAATTACTGTGATTTTCAAAAAATATAATCATGAAAAAAATCTTGACTTCTTTATTCTTTAAAATAAAAACCAAATTTTCCGAAATATGGGCGTGTAGTACGTACCAGACTTATCTCGAGGGATTAACTTATATAAAAAGGTTCAAAATCCCGAGTAAAGGATCCTTGGCCCCTTTACAAGATTAAATAGCATGGCGTACTTGAGAATCCAGTGTTGATTGAATGAAGAGGAGAGAGAAAGTCAGTGGGGTCATGTGGAAGCACGATGCACACGTACCATCAATTACTCCCCCTCACCTCCTGGATGATGGTGAACGAGACCATGATGATGATGACGCCTTTGCTCTTGGATTTACGAGCTTACCAAAACAGATAAAAATAAAAATAGAAAAAAGAAAGAGTGGGAAGGTCAGTTGAGGAAAAAAAAAAAAATTTTGGAAAATTTGACCAAAGGTCCTCGTTTATAAGATTTTAATGCGAAAAATCATCTTAAAAGATTTTTCCTTTTGGCATGAGATTGGACAAAAATACTCCTTCTCCCCTCCTTCCCAAACAAGCTTCAATTCCAACCCGGAGTTCACTACCTCGCACCCTAAGGGTGCGTTTGGTTAGAGGTTTTGATCGGGGGGTTTGGGTTTGGGGTGGAGATTCCATTGTTTGGATGGAAGGTTTGGGGTGAAAAAGGCAAGCCGGTGCAGTGAGGAAGCCGGCCA